>SMSR01012916.1:0-166530 GCA_019453355.1 Ceratina japonica
TTAATTATTTGATTTTTGAGTCGGAGTGTACGCGTGGGTGTTCCAGGAGCATCGAGTCCGATGAGTTTTTTCAGATCTCATTTACGAGGTAGCATATACTCCTTCCGGTGAGAATACACTACCGTGTTGGATTACACGGATTGTTCTTTATTACCTTTTTTTCGTGGGTAATCTGAACGAAGACAGTGTATTTCGAGTCTGATCGTCAGGTGAGATTGAGCCCGGGCCGCTGTTCCAGTGATTTGCGAGAGCTTTTATTGTTCGCGAGGAGTCGTGTTACTGCCGATTTGGATATTTCATTGAGCCGTTTCACCGCGATGTATGCAAGATGGTGGATTCCGGAGTCAAAGGTCTCGCAAATGGTCGTCGTACGTAAAGTGGATTAAATTTACAACGTAATTGATCGCAATGGAGACGTTGCGGCGAACGAGTAAATTAATAACCATAAACGCGGTAGTCAATGGTTCGTCGATCGCCGGTTACAACTCTCTCGGAGGGCAACGATAATCGTGATAAATGACTGTCGCGGCACGCTCGATCGTTCCCATTAATCTACTATTATTCCATGAACACCGTTAACGATATCTTTATTAATAAAAGCCACACGAGAGAACAATTTGTACCGCACGCGAAAAGGTATATGGAAATCGGACGAATCGGATTAATACACGAACGAGCTTGCAATTAAATATAATTAGCCGTATAATTCATGCGGTCTGTTTTTCTGGACGAAATCGAGTTAATTAACGAAACAGACGCATCTGTCCGTCCGTTTCGGCCGTTCTCTTTCTCGTATGTGGGTTAATTCCCGAGTCGGTACGATGAAGAGATTAATTTTCCAATTAAACGTCGCGCTCGACGTTTTCGATAGTGCCTCGCGCCATTATTCCGACGCATCTCGTTTTTACAAGCTTTCTTCCTCTGCGAAACTCTCTCGCCCGCGAGAATTAATTTGGAATTTTAAACGGATTTACGAACTGCAAGATTTACAGCGGAGCGAGTCTCGGTAAAAAGTTGCATGAACCTCTATTTTCGTTTCTCTTCGGTAGCAAATTTCTCTATCCGAGGAGTCGACCCACGGGCGGCAGACTGGAATTATAGTCGGCGTTCCAGGGACTACGGTAGCACGGCTACTTCTTCGGGGCAGAGGCGTCAGATAAACGCGCGGCGTTACTTTATTACGAACAACGGATGCATTTACGAGAAATCCTCTTTTATCACCTCGGCGGCCACTTTATTACTCCTTTTAATGGCACAGCATTGTCCAGAACGGAGAACAACGAAAGTACGTAGCTACGTACATAGGTCGAACACGAAGCAGCGGCAGCCCGCGAGAAAGCGAGCCGCTTAGTGAATAATTTTATCAGATAACCGGTTGATTTGCAAGCGTCTAAGTCCGAACGAGTCCATCGCGGAATAATCGTATCCTGGGTGTGGGATCCGCTTCTTTTTTCCTATTTCCTCTACCGTTACTATTGATTTTCTTACAGTTATCGCTATCTCACCGGTTTCATTTAGTAATAAAATTGATTTCTGTTGGCGTTACACATTACTGATATCGATTTAATATTCTACTGCGAGCGTCACAAATAAATCTCCGTCATCTAGTAGCATATAGCGACGTAATAAATTTAATGCGATTCAATTTTATTTATACACTCCAACGAGTTGGTAATGGATGCGAAGATACAAACTAATCGTGTTTGATTTAAACTTGTTTTACAGAAGTTTTTTGAACTTCGTTTTTGCGGGGAATACGTTTTGTTTTTGAGTCCGGGTATGGAACACTCCCACGTGAGTCGGCAATGGACGTGCGTACACGGTTGGGCATAAATTAATTTCAGAAACATCGCGACCCCGCTCGTCGCGGTTCACCGACACGGAACGAAGCGAACGCGAGCGAAACGCAATAGATCTCTCCTCTCGCGACTATCCGCGCGCCGCGTATTCGCATTCCTGCGATTCGTTTTCCGCGCTTTTACTTCGAAAAACCTACGGCGCGGGCTTGGCGATCTTATCTGGCTCCCTGGCAGCGTTTAAGGTTTCCGCCGATCGTTCACCGTTTCTGTTCTGCGCCGCAGTTTTACTATCAGCCGCGCGCCGTTTATAGAATGCGATGACTTTTTTCAATAACGGAGCTATGCGACCGCGTTCATTCTTCATCCACCGTTCCCGGGAGATTTATGGTTAGCCTGATGATATAAGGCGAATGATCCGCTTCCAACGCTGCAAACTTTCCAACTTCGCGAGAAACTATTTTTGATTCATTTCCTTCATGAGTTTGCACGAAGTCCAATAATTAATCTTTCCAATAAGCAACTTTGTTTCAATCGCAAGAGCTTTCATTCTTGCCGTATCCCGAAATCTCGTCTTCATTCAAATTTCACTAGTTTTCAGACAATTTTTATTTTATTAAAGAAAAAGTCCCAGAATGAGCCTCAACTTTTGTATTGAGTCAAGTTTATTGATCAATAGGCGGAGAGGATCAGCCCAGGGGGTTCGGCCTCCGTCGAAACCCAACCCAAGAAACGTATTAACTCGAATCTGTTCCAGAGTCTAGATCGTGAGGGAGAAACGCAAACAGGTATAAGAACCGCGAAAGGTTAGCCGTGTCACGTGGCGCCTGGATCCCCTCGTGCGTCGAGATCTATCGATTGCGAATAGAGATCCGCTATTAAAAATCCCCCCGACAGGGAATTCCTACACCCTCTCACGCGTGTACACACGTCAGGAAAGTATTCTCGGTTCACTGCCTCTAAATCGATCCTAATACTCGGCGCGAGCCGAGATCGATATGAAAAATAAACACAAAAAATGATTATACGCGTTAATATCGTTTTCACGTCTACAACATTTCGTATTTACTTTTGATCCGAATCTAAAAAATGATTGTTCCATTTATCATACGATACTTCACTGCGATCGCTGTGATCGTCATATAATAATGCAGATAATTCAAACGTGATGAAAGATCGTCTGGAAAATTGCAGAACGCGATTGTGCACGCGTACGGGGACACGTGTTCAGCTTTCAGTTTCGAATGCATTTGCATGGGCAAACCTCTGCCCGTTTCCCTCGATCACTTTTTCCCTTCCTTTGTCCTGTCCCGTTGTTCTCGTTCTCGCGAGATTTAGCTTCGCGGGCGCGCAGTCACTCCCTCAAGTGACCACGAACCTTTTACCCCGTCGCTGTCAAAATAATCTCTCCTGGCCGATCTCGCCTCTCGCCGCGCCGATGCTAGAGTAATTGGTGGTTCATTCACGATTCCGAGTTAAATTGTTTTCCAAGCATGACCGTTGCGCATTAGGGTACACCGTGTACACGTATACCCCGCCTTTCCACGCGATCTGTGTCCCGCTTATCACATGCTCCGTCCTTCTCTTGAAAATTGCGCCTTTATCCAATTCTTAAGATGTAATTGATAAATTAGAGAGATCGTTGCCCAATCTCTTTAATACGGTGCGTGCACGATTCCTGAATAAGTTCAGAGAGTTACTATTCATAGCGTCGCAGCTGCGAGTCGTATGTTGCAGCGGGTTGCGTTTCAGTCGCCCGGAGCCAAGCGGAGTCCGCCGCCGTTGCATTGCAATTGTACGTCTCGCAAGGCGTGGTTGCGCGCTGTCTCTGTTCCTCTCCTCGAGGAAGCACCGATACGGCCTCCGTGATATCGCACAAGAAAGAGACTTTAGCTAACACGATCCCCTTCTTGCAACCAGGACCGCCTTTAAGGCGCTATCGTAACCACCGAAGCGAGCGTTCAAGCAAGGACGGACAAGCTTCTCCGGCTTCGCCTTTTACCATCGCGCGACAATGTCGCCCGGGATCCTGGATACCCGTCCTTTTATCGAGCATCCGCGTCCACGCGGAGCCTTGAAATGCATACCGAGGCGCTATTAATAATTGTCGCGGTTCGACAGCCGGAATTCGCTCCGTCTCCGCCATTACGCTTGTCTTTAATTAATTAATCATTGCCCGCCGCCTGAAGACCGGGCGGACAGGCTATATTTATAGAGATCAACGATTTGTCACTGACCCCTTTGCCATTCAACGGGAAAATAAAACTGTCGCACTTTTTCTCTAACCGGACTGATTTACATTCGAAATTTGCATCTCAAGAAAGTTCTTATGAATCTGTTAACGATTACTGTTAATTTTACGTTTGGTAAACTGTTACCATTGATCGCGTGGACGCAAGGCGTGGCACTTTGCGCCGCGGAGGAGCACCGATAACCCGGCGTTGATAAAGCCACGCGAGCTCCTTTCCACCGCGCTATCGCGATCAGCTTGTCTACCCGCGAGTCCTTTCAACGAACAGGAGTAACTCTTTTCACCGCGGCGATTAACATATTCGAAGGTATTGACTATCGTGTAAGAAAGGGGACGAAAACGCATCGCGTCGGGCTGAAGTGGAGAAAGCTGCGAGGGGGGTGACGAACCGAGGAGAAAGTGAAAAAAAGTTAATAGAGCAGACAGCTCGAGTGTTTCCTCGCAACGTCCACACTAAATTAACAATGACGCGCCGAGAGTACGTGTCTCTCCGCTGACTTTCTTTCTGCCATGCAGATCTGCTTATCTTCGCAACTGAAATGGAGATAGGAAAAGCTGCACGGCTTTTGCGCGAAGAAAAAATATTGATATAATTTAATATATGTTTCTATCTACAGGATTTGCATATTCGTATAAGAGGGTTGCTGATATTTATGTCTGTAGAAAACTTGAGTAATTTCACCGTCGTGATATGATTTCCTATGGTTCGCTGTTAATTATGAAAAACAGATCACTTGATTGATGTACAAAAACGGGGATGCTTCCCGAGTCGAAAATTTAACTATAATTTCAATCTTCTAAACCTAAATGTACCCCAGTTTAGGTTTATTAGATCTAAAAAGTAGAACTAGTAGAGTTATCTCAGAACTTAATATTTGATATAACTCTAATCAGAAACTATAAGTCCCTACAAAAATCTCAAATTATATTTTAGGCCTTAAAAACCTTCAGTTCGTTCACGAAAGTAGTTATAATTTATTTCCCCAAGTAAGAGATGGGAACCAGAAGGCCTATTTAAGGGCATAAAAGATTTTTTTAGGATCTTCTGAAATATTTATTGTCTTATATAAAATTATTTTTCAAACTATGCACATTTGAATCTGACATGCATCTGAAATGAATTATTCTGTTTATTCTTATACTTCTTATCATAGATTTAAAAAATGGCTTTTAAACAATCTAATTTATGTAATAGAATTTTTTGTATACAGCAACAAAGCGAAAATTTGTGTTATTCGTTTACAAAAATTGTTAAAGAAAAATAATAATAATTTCGCCATAAATTGAGTGAACGTAAAAGAGATTGTTGATCTACAATATGAGCGAAAAAAACGTAGGTATCGTGGGGCCCACTCAGTGCACATGTCCTCAAGTATTGCCAGCCAATGGACTTTTGACGACAATGTTAGGTTTCATAAATATTAGTATGAACCTACAGGATCTTTTCCTAAACTCTTGAAGTAGGACTTGAGGGACTAAATTATATTTGATAAACTCTATTTTAGATCTATATTCTTTATAAGCGGACATAAAGACTAGATATAGGTTCAAATTAGAGTTAAATTTACTCTTATATTCGTATGCTCAAGATATGATTTCGACCTCCATATCCTTCCGCAGGATAAATAGGTTCAAAACCGTAATTACTTTTTCGACTCGGGTTTTTTGGTAGCGTCGAGACGTTCACGCCTCTACCGGTTCGGACCATCTTCAATCAGTAACTGTATTTGCGAAATAAACGACACGCTATCGTTGACCCGCCACGCAAGTCTCCTGCGCTTCGTCCCGGAAATGCATGCCGCGCTGGTTTGACGACATCCTGGATGCGATCCGACCTCACAGGAGAGTCACACGATGTAAGAGTCCGGCGTGTCCTTTGATGTATTCACCGACGCGAGGCGAGTGATCGAGAGGCCTGGCGCCGCATCTTCTCCGGCGTGGCTCGACCCGGCCGCTTCGATTCTCACGTCGAGACCTTCGAACCCGAACGCGGTCTTCCTGCTTCGTCTAAAATCATGCACACACGTGAGCGGCAGGCATCGCTTTGTTCGGTTCCCATGACGGGCCCCGCTTTCGATCGCCGCCTTCCTGCTTACGATACTCCTCGATAAGTCGTTTTAATAGAAAGTTACCCGAGATTCGCTAATGAAATTCGCGATAGCACCTCAAAAATATTGTCTCGTACGTGCAGACAGTTCTCCGATCTTGTATTCCTAGTTAATTATTTCATTTCCTTGTCGAGATTACTCCTTCTATGTCATTATTATATAATACTAATCCGACCATTACTCGAAGATGTTAAATCATCGAGCTGCTTTTATGTGTAATAGCGTGTAATTATCAATTTTGATGAAACCTTACACGAGCAAGGTTTATTGTGTAAACTTCGTGCTTTTGTAGATATTATAGTGTACAAGCTCGTGCATATCATTATGTCGTGTAACTAAATCGCCCCACTTGTTAAGGTTGTGTAGCCCCGACAATCTTCTCGCACCTGTATACCCATCCATTATATGATACCGATACCCTGCACCTTACATCCATCCTGTGATGGGAGCTTCAAAGAAATTAGTTGTTGCCGGAACCTGCTTCCACGCTTAACTGTTCAATCATTTGCCTCGATACCAAATTTTTGTAGACGCGAATTTCATGTTAATTGATTTGCGACTCTCGAACACTTTTTGTAACGCATTATGCAAAATAATCGCGATACGATAGGAAAGCGATGTCGCGGCGATACATTCTATCCAACCTTTTTACCCTTCGCACGCAACCAGCTCGCCGTTCGAGTCGGATGATATTCACGCGACCAGTTTATTTCTACGTTAACGGATTGATAACGCTGGTCGCGCGTCTCCTCTCTTTGCCAGCCCAGTTCTCACGCGACCACGTAGCTCCCAGGCCGGGATTCTTGCGTCTATCTGAAAACTGTATCTAACCCCGGCGGGACTCATACTCGCCCGACGACTTGCTCTTCCGCGTAAAGTGGTTGCCCGGCTCGTTTCGGTCAATTTATTACGGATTCAAAATTTGCGGAGGTCAGGCTCTCACGTTTGTTGCGCGTCGAGTCAACCGGTGTGCTAATAGCTTCACCTTTGCCAAAGTGCTTCCGGACGACAACATATAATTACTCTTCAATCCAGTTTTCATTTTTCGAACATTTTCACTTAATATCGTATTAATGAAAATGTATTTGGTCACGATTTTTAATTCTCGACGAGAGGATCTGTCATCGTGATTTCCCGTTCCCGGAAGGAGTTTTTGAGAACGTCGACGTCGGCCATCGGTCGTCGCTCTTGTAATCGCCTCCTGTCGCAACTTCGACCGCGGTTTCGCGAGCACAATGCATCCGGACCGTTCGACACCGCGCCGCTTTACGTAATTCGACGTCCCGAAGCGAATTGCTGTCGGAAAGACGAGCGTTAAAGGAAATAAAGAAAAGGGTGAAATCCGACGTCCGTGCCGGTTCTCCTTTTGCCACGACCAGTCTAACTAAGCTCGCCCCGTGGGAATGCAGTCTCGCCGATATTAATATGTCCGGTGAATTTTTCACGACGAAACTAGAAAGAGGAAACGCTAAACCATCGCCGATTGGCAAATGGCTGTGCGATTGCGTTTTCACAATTTAATACGTTCGTTTCTGTTTCGCAATCTTCGTGGAAGGCGATTCAATCTGACGATCAGAGGAATGTTGATTAAAGAGAATTTGTCTAGGAGTCTAAAGGCTACCACGGGCCCGAAGAAGCTAGCTAGCTAGCATTGGTTAGCAAAGTGGAGGCATCTGAGCCACGACTTGACACCGGTGACCCGTGCCGTTTCACGATACATGAAGAGGTCACCGAGGAACGTCGAGATCGCTACTAGAACGAGCGTTACCGGCCGTTAAGTAGGCGGCACGAACGATCCTGACGGATTAATCGCGGAAAGTGTTAAGCGATCCAACCCGCGATCCCTTCTACAATTTGTTCTACTCCTTCGCACACTCTGTATTAATCTAATTTCGTAACACTAGACTAATTTTCATTATTTAAATTTTACTAGCTAACTCGTATCTTTTTTTCAATCCGCACAATGTTCGATTTTTATACAAATCAATGCTTAACATTCCTTCGCGATGCAATTTATTCAGAATACAGATGAATATTAAATAAACTGGTGGACGTTACGTGTAGATAAAAGAACTGACGTAGAGACGCGGACATTAAGCGGATGCAATTCGACTAGAAAGTTTGCACGAAACGCGTATTAAAATAAAGTGCTACATTTTTTTAACGGTACGCTAATTTTCCTTTCGAGAGAAACACCGTTACACGCGGTGCGTTACGGTAACATTATAAAACCAGCGTCGATTAAAATCAACATTCGTTCTCGAACGAACAGGAGAGCGGCATGGCAGGGAATCCGGTGAAATTCGGTGAACCGAGACCGAAACCGCGGCTGATTTGTGGGGCGTTACGCGCGGTGTTCGCGCCGCCGCCGCGGCGCATGCCGCATGCCGCCTTCACCTGGAAGAGTGGACATCCTTGAAGACCTCTCGCTCCCTTTCTTTTTCTCTTTTTGCCGCCCGACGACGTGTCAATTATCCCGCGGACCCATTCTCGTGGCTGCAACTAATTCGCGATCGAATTAATTCTCGCGGCCGAGTGCGTCCGTCTCTCCTACGTCGCTCGCGGACAGGAAGGATGCAAACCGGTGCCTCGACTGGTTCGACATCACCGTTAGATTATCTTTAATACTTAATCATTAATTACATCCTTAATTTTTAAAGACGACCGACACGAGAAGAGAGCACGAAGACTTATCTTAAATGCAATCTAGAAATTACACGCATAAGCGCACTTCTTTCATACTTTATAGCCATTTTTCCCGTGAGAAGTTGACAATAATTGGAAGGGTTTGTAAATCTTACGGGCGTCAGAATGAAGAAATTACGTTTTGTCAATCGAGAGAAAGGCGTATAAGAAAAATATTTGGTGTACAACGTTGACTCGGTCCACTGTTGTCCTGCGCTCACCGACGCGGCAATTGTCGCGGTGATTTTTTAACGAGCATTTTCACCGCTCACTCGCTCGCCTTTTCATTTTAATCCGGTCTCTCTCCGAAGAGGAGAGGCGTCTCTCTTCGGAACACGTCAAGTCACGAAGGCCGGAACGACGCCACCGAGTGACGTCGTTGACCTCGTTAGTCCTCCTTTTCGACTTCCACCGCGCTGTTTTTCGAGCCGTCTTTGTGCAATCGTAACGAGATCACAACCGCTTGTAATGCATAAATTATTATCCGCACGCGAAGACGAGCTTACCGCGTCCCGTATCGGCCGCTTCACCGATTTTTAATATCTCCCACGGACGAACCATATCTGTAGAGGTCGGAGAACTCGATCCGAGTTTTTGAAGAATTTTTTTTTATTTTAAACTAACGAAACGTAGCGTCAGAAAAAAATCTGCCAGAATACGGAGGATCTGTTGGCCAACCGCAATTACGGTTTCTCATTTTGCGAACTCATTAAAACGATATTTGTGTCCCCGATGTATTATTTCGGTGGTTCTTGCGACACCGTTTTCTCCGCGATATGTATAAATTGCTCGGCAAACGTTTCACGAAAAAATTCGTCTGATTCGCAGGAAATAAAAACGTGAACTCGGCGGTTCAATTACGGATACACGGGTACAGGTGGTCGTTAATCGGTTACCGGCTCCGAGCTTCATCCACCTTTTTTGCTTCTTCTCAATTTCACTGCCAAGGAAAGTGATCGAGAGGCGAGTCTCTTCTTTTTCAGGGACGAGTCGCCTAACGTCTTTCCTGATAGAAAGTCAGCGCCGTCGTACTGTTTGTACTTTTTGGATATCTAAGACCTTGTGAAACCGGATCGCGATATTGAGGAAATCGATTTTCAATACACATATAAAATAATATTCGCAAGAACGTTACTAATAAAATGAATGACATTGAAAAATAGCTGGGAATCGAATTGCTGGATCCAAGAATGTCAATGCCTGGAAAGAACAGGCGGACGACTCATAAATCATGTGCCAGTTCTGGCAACTTTTCTCCCGAATCCTTCATTTTAATTGGTCAACGACCGATCTTGTCATCGTGAACATCCATTATTGATTATGCGAACCCCCAAAATACAATACGCGAGCCCGTACGTGACGTCCATAACAATTACGCCCACCGGGAGTTGAACGATTGTTGCCCGGAGATAAAAAATTGTTTGTACCTCGCAGTTCTGTTATTAATTTCTCGTTACGGATTTTCTCGGCCACAAAAAAAGGTTGATATTCGTCGGCGAAGGAGTTGCACAATTTTTATTAAGAACCGTCTGCGAACCCCGGCGTTGCGCCATTGAAAATTTTCCGGAGAAAGATAACGAACCTCCTTTGCGGTCTCGACACGCTCACCGATCGCCGCTTGTTAGATCCTTTTTCTAGTCCTGTAGCAACGCTGGACGACTATTCCTTTCGAGAAAACCTGCAACGCCCTCGTACGTGCACTTATGCCAAGGAGAGAACCGGCGATAAGCGTCGACAAGCAGCGCACGATGCAATTACCGATATATACACGACCGCGGCGCGGTTGCGTGGACACCGTCGTCGTAGAGCGCACGCCGTTTTTGCAACGACCCGATCATAATCGATCGGCCTTATCGATCCTCCCTCCGCGGTGGCGAGCCCGTTCTGTTTCTTTTATCGGAGCGGTTGAGAAATCCCAGGAAAGCCGTAAGCAACGGATCGAGTAGAAAAAAATCGCTAGGCGCCGCCGCCGTTCCTTCATTTTGTTCCGGATTCCATTCTTATAATATGTTTCACTTACGCTTTTCCTACTCCACGTTACTCTCGCACAATACGATTATATAAACAATCCAAGATGAACTTATATTGTGACGTTTCGCGTTTAGATGGTTATCGTCAATTTGGAATTGTTTCCCTCAATTGAAGTCGCGCGAAAAGCCTCAATCACGGGAACAAGCTAATGTTTACTTGTGAAAGACCGGAAACCCGTTCTTTAATACGATTACGCGACGACGCTATGCCGCGTGCAAAGGTCGCAGCTCCGAGGCTTTCGTAATCGCGGCTGCGAGATCGTTCAACCACCGCGCCGCGTGGCCGCGGAATTATTTACACTATTATCGGCGACGCCTGTGAGAACCGTACGGTTTTCGTAACTGTCAGCTTGGTAGAACGTCGCCGCGTTAATGAAATCGGTTTCGCGTTTCCGTCGGAGCGGTCGAATAAATTATAGACAGCCGATTTCATTCGTTGTGCAATCAGTGAAAATTGAGAAAAAAACCAACGGATCAGACNACGGTAGAACGTCGCCGCGTTAATGAAATCGGTTTCGCGTTTCCGTCGGAGCGGTCGAATAAATTATAGACAGCCGATTCCATTCGTTGTGCAATCAGTGAAAATTGAGAAAAAAACCAACGGATCAGACGGAGCACTGCTTCTACGAAGAGAGATCTCGAAGCCGCGTTTCGAGCTTCGTAGACGGTCGAAAGAAATTTTAATTGGAAGTGATCGATTACGTTTCGTCACCGGATCGTTCGGAAGATTGAGCTATTGAAAACTAGGCACGCCCACGCGAATCTTCGACTATTCTTTCGCAACGATCATCACCGCGGTCACTCGCGGTCGCGTTCAAATTTGGCGATTCTTTCGAGCGCTATAAATAATCTCTCGNACACGCCCACGCGAATCTTCGACCATTCTTTCGCAACGGTCATCACCGCGGTCACTCGCGGTCGCGTTCAAATTTGGCGATTCTTTCGAGCGCTATAAATAATCTCTCGGGAGCGTGTGCCCGAGGGACGAAATTAATCGGTTTCGCTTTTTGTCCGGATCTTGTATACAGAGGAGAAACGGAACGCGCGATGGCAATACATCAAGCTTGTTATCGCGCCGTTTATCCGGGCTCTTTACGGATGCTACGCGCGACTCGCGTGGAGGTGAGAGGTGAACAGACGCGCACGAAAACCGTAACGTCGCGTCCCGCCGAAGACAACAATTAATCAAGCCGAGCGACACTTTTTGCGGAGAAACGGGATCTTCTTATATACGCGAGAGAGCGTCCTCGGTCCAGAATTAATCTCGGCCTCGTGTGCACTTGCGGCTGAGAGATTTGTCGAACAGCGAGATGGGAGGAAAGAAAAAAATAAACAGCAGAGAGGATATCGTTCATGGTCTTCCGACTCGATAAAGTAAATGGGCCTGTCGCGAGGTACGAGCCCAGATCCGACGATACTCGAGGATGGTCCCGGGCAGGAAGGTATGCCGAGGCGTAATGCGATTTTCTGCTACCACAGGCCCGAGCCGCGGACGTCGCTCATTCTTCTTGTTGCCGCGCGGCGACGATCCTCCATGTTGTCCGCAAGGCTGCGGAATTTGAATTACCTTGCCCCCGGCGGAAGTAGGCCTTGCCGTCCTCCCCTCGGACACCTCTGATAGCTTCGACCTCCCGTTAAATGCGTCAAATTCGCTCCTACCCCTTTCCACGATTGCAATTCTACTTCGAGATTTGTTAAACGTAATCTGGATTAATTTTTATCATTCCTTCCCTGCGAAGGCCGCGCCAGGCCCGAGGCTGTCCGTAAACTTATCATTACAATCGATACCGACTTAACTTAATTAAAGAACAGGCCTACGTAAACCGGTCTCATCATTCTCTTAATTTCTGTACAATCACCATAATTACGTCGAAACGGACGCAAAGGTCGTGTAAACAATTTTCGAAATCGATGCACAAAAGAGACTTTCTACCTTAAACATCGAACGGGCTCGGAACGCCTTAATTCGGTAAGTATTGTTGGCTGAAATACAGCGCGATGGGATCTGTTGCCGCGCGCAAGGACGACTCGTTAACCAGAAAAACACCGCCCGAGCCAGCATTCCCGAGATTTACGCACGAATTTCGGGCTAACAAACGTTAAGCCGTGCATGTCGCAACGCGACACCTTCCCCGGCCAAATCGTTCGATTGTTTTTTCGCTTGAAACTGAAATTACACCGTTGACGCTCAAGCTGGAATCCGCGGCTTCCTTTTTATTCAATCCAGCTACATTTCCAATTGGCCCCCGTTTCGTAACGTTGGTATTCCCTGACATGCTTTCCTTCTGCTTCGGTTTCATTTAAATGTAAAGTAAATTCGTGGTCTCATAACTAAAGTGATCTTTCCTCGCTTTCTTCTCTGTTTTACATGAGAAGCGACGACGAATGTGTTAAAACATTAGAGGACATCTTTATTTATTTATTTATTTATTTAANTCATTTTTCCCGTGAGAAGTTAATAATAATTGGAAGGGTTTGTAAATCTTACGGGCGTCAGAATGAAGAAATTACGTTTTGTCAATCGAGAGAAAGGCGTATAAGAAAAATATTTGGTGTACAACGTTGACTCGGTCCACTGTTGGCCGCGGCAATTGTCGCGGTGATTTTTTAACGAGCATTTTCACCGCTCACTCGCTCGCCTTTTCATTTTAATCCGGTCTCTCTCCGAAGAGGAGAGGCGTCTCTCTTCGGAACACGTCAAGTCACGAAGGCCGGAACGACGCCACCGAGTGACGTCGTTGACCTCGTTAGTCCTCCTTNCAAAATCTGTTGGTTTTAGATAATATTCTGTTTACTACATTGGAATGTCCAAATCGAGAAGTAAATCTCACTGGACAAAAAGTTTTGTTAGGTCTGAGATTGCGAGATGGAGCGTATAATTTGATTTGCTCCAGGAGAGCAGGAGAGTCTATTTTATGATTAAGTAGGTTAGAGAGGAAAATTAGTTCCGAGATTATTCTTCTATTTTCAAGGGTGGTTATACCAAAATCTTACTAACAAACTGATATAAACTACAAGTGTAGAGATATAGAGATAATAACATTTGCAATGTTTATACCGTAGCGAGAACCAAAGTGGCGATAACAGCTTCATCCCGGAATAAAAAATGGGATTTACGAGAAAAAGCGTGACAAAGCGTGAAATCCGGGTCGAATGCGTACGACAGGGCGGTTTTTGCCGAGAGGATCTGCAAGTCAGCTCGGCTAACAATCCGGCGCGGGTAGATCGGTCGATTTGTCGGGATATTTGTAAACACAGGGGCGCAGCTGTTAACATCGTTGGATTCGAAGCTTACCGTGAGATCGATCCGTCGATCTCGGTTCGATCGGGTCCGGCCCAAGGTCGATCGTGATCCGCGCACGTGAAATATTATCCCATTGTGCCCATTTTTTTCTCTGTATCCCCGTATCCTTCGATCCGGCGCCTCCGGCCTCTCCGCGTTGACACGCGCGTACTCGCTCACAATCGCACGCGTCCCCCGTGGGCGCGTTCGGCGAAGAAATGAGAGGATTGCGAAACCTCTTTCACCGGAATCGGTTCTCACGAAGTCGTCGGTTAATTAGCGATTCGCGGATAATGAAGCGAAGTGTAACTCTCGTGAACAACAAGTGCTACATAAGTACTCCGCCGACAGATACATTTTGCAACAGCATAGATTCTCTTGTTAATGGGATAATGGTAAGTTTCACCGGGCGAGCGAACGGTAATCCGACGATTGAACGTCTCATATCGGAGGAGGAAAACGCGTGAGCACGGGAGCATAGAGGCACGGCGACGGTATATACGGAAAATCTGGTTGTCGCGAACGGTGCAAAGAGAGCTGGTGGACTTTCGAACTTCCTGTTTGCAAATTAACGCCCGCGCGGGGTTCACGAAAGCCGGCCGCGTATGCACGCGACGTTTGTCAACCGATGCAGATATGCACGTACGTACGTTTGCCGGTGCAGGGGTGCTCGAGCGCGGTTTGACATCCGCTATACGTTCACTATTGCACAAGCGACGGATACCTCCTTGCACCGGTATATCGGTCTGTCTCGTGCAGAGCGAATTCTTCGTTCTACGATCGGTGCACACGCCTTGGTACACACCCTCGCGAGTAGGTGAACACACCGGCTTCTCTCCGTTCGGCTCCGTCCTGCTTTAGCGCGCGCGACCGCCGCCAACGAGAGCGAGAGACATGAATTTTTGTATCAGCGCCGGTACACGCTGTATGCACTGTCCGGAGAAAGAGCTCGGCGACGTGTGTTCAGCTGCTGCACGAAGGTGCCGGGGATTTATGCAACGCGCGGGATTTATTTCCACCACGAAATTGCACTTCGAACTTTCGGTTATCGGAAATTGCACGTGAGCACCTGACACGCACGGAAAGTCGAAACCGACTCGCTTTGTCGTCCCCTTTAACCGTTCGCCACAGATCTAGTTCGGCGATTAGAAAATCGCGTTGCAGATTTTTCTTAAACACGGGCGCAAAAGCAAATCGACGAACCGTTCCGCGAAATCTATTTTTATCACCGATCGTAGTGCTACGGAAAGATGGAAGTACCTTCTCGCGGAATGAAAAATGTATTAGTAACGAGGATGGATGTATTCCCTTGTCTCGTGTTGGACTAATTTCTCCGCGTCCGAAACCTTCACCTTCTAATGGCGGGTCCATTAAGGCACATCGATCGGAAGATCGGGATGCTCGGAGATCCATTAAGCAAAACGGTACCCGGCGTCCATCAAGCTGAGCGCAACGATCCATCAAAAGGGAGACAAATTTCTACTCGTCGAATGTAGAGCGTCGGGATAAAACAGATTGCGAAGTAGCAAGTGGACTAATTGCCGGTCCACGCAGCACTGTCATTAAATTGTTGCGTTAGAGACCCGTTCCCGTACGATTGGACGTCTCTAATTATCGCGATTTCCCAGGGGATCGAGGAACAGGTTCGTCAAAATCGATAGGTCACACGTACAAGCTGTTATCAGTAGTGAAACATTGAAATTCTCATTTGAATTCAAATTNGGTCGAACGACTATTATTGTGCATCATAAATGTTGAGCGTATAAAAATAAGAGAGCGCGAACGCTGGGGTTTTCACAGTGCAGAAGGTGCTACATAATGCGGAAGAGGGAGTAACGGGTTNCATTATTTAATCATTGCAATATGCAATCTGTTTTTTTTTTATACTGCACTGTTTATATTCTGTGTATAATGCATGACACTTGCAGTTGTCTAGACTCTCTCGGCGAACACGCCTAGCGATTTCTGCCGGGCGCCTATACGTTCATTCAAGAAGTGAAATCTCGGAACTGTGAAAAGAAATATCGTCTTGCTCGTAAAACTTATTTTTCTTCAGCCTGTTGGCGATGCATCCGTCACCATAATGGGGTTAACTCGGACGGGGTTACTTGTTTTCCGGCGAGATTTGCAGTGCCGTTATACCCGCGTTTACGACACTTTCTTTTCTCCGACCGGGCAACCATTTCATCTCGCGAAACGCAGTTTTTAAATCTGCATCTCGTACTGATTGATTTGCTGCAACGCTAAAAAAGAGTTGTACCTTTTCCTGTAATTACGAGTCTGACAACCGTGCCGTTTGATATAATCGCTAATTACTTAAGCCGAGAATTGCGGTGGCCATTTGTTAATTAATTCAGCGGCGAGAAATTGCGTGGAACGATATTTCAGTTTGATGAATCAGAAAATGGTCAGGGGGAACCGTAGAGCAGATAATGAACGGAAAAGTACCGTGTTAACCTTTTCCATCGGCAATTCCATTGAACAACTAGTCGATGGCATGGAACTGGCCGGTTTTATTATCCGGAGGTATCACCGATGACACCATAAATCGGCGCTCGTTCTAGCGCTTTAACGCGCCGAGTCACCCGTGTACGCTTGGCCAATTTACATAAACCATAACGAATGCGCGCGGTGGTAGGTACCCGTGGCGCTGTGTGTAACGCGATACACACTGTACATTGTAAGGAAATCAGATCTTACACACGAGGAAGGAAAGGATAACACACGGGGCCCGGCGTCGTCACACCCATATATCGATCCCCGGGAATTCGCCTGGACTCGCCGTTCTACCTACGAAATCTATGCTTCGGTATCGTCTTATCTGAGCTTCGATTTGAAACCGATACGCGATCGATGAAATTTATATTCCCATTCTCGCTGAAACCGTTGTGTTCCGGGACACCTTTAGTTATTGTTGGAACGCACGACTTCCAGTCGACGGGACCGGCTCCGAATTTCGATAACTCTGACCCGTTCGCATCATTAGAGTATCGCAACAATTATAGGAATTATAGTACGAATTGTATGTTGATCATTGTATTAGAATATTTATGAATGATGCGTGATGCAAATGACCTTATACAGTTGCTTATTTGTGAGTAAAAAATTGTTTTCCTATAAGGAAAGGTAATGAAAAAAATGTGCACGTGACATTAGAGACACGGAACAGGAGCTGGTCAGGACTTTTCATAAGGCATCCGTATAGAATTTTGTTACATGTTTATCTCTCGGGCGAGATCTTGCGATCGTGATCGTTCCATATGCGGAGCCGTGTTCGTGATCTTCGCTTCTGGATTATTGCCCAATTATCCGTTCTACACGGCCGCATTAACGACCCGATACTAATCATTCCTCGATTCGTCTCCAGAGGCTCATGGTCATCCGAGATTCTATTTATCTTTTTCCCCTCTCGTCCATTATTTCGCTTTCTATCACTTTCACTGCGGGGCCGATCGTCGAGGCGCGGGGCTCGTTAAAATCATATCAGCGCAGGCTTTGACCCCGTCGCGGCGTTACGACATTTTCACACCTGTTCGCGGGTTATTTATGGCTTTTAAACGAAATCGACGCAAGAAATTGGAGCTTAATTACCCCGAAAGGGTAACCGCTTAATCCAGCCTTACGCCTAATCAACTTCGTGAACTTAATTACCCTAGGCATCACGCCTCTAACTTTCTATTCATATTTTTCCCCGCGAATAATGACAAATTAGCGGCTATCTGATGCAACAGATTTACCTAATTACAGGAAACTGGTCCGAGCTTCTGGTTAACACTATATTTTTAGAACCGCCGATATTTCGTCGACGCCGATTTTTTTAATCATCAATCAATTTCTTCCATATAGAATCTAACTCGACCAGTCAAGTATTGAAGTTACGGCGCAAAGTGAATCGAGACGAAGAAGGTCTGAGACGATGCTACGGATGAATCGAGAGGCGTGTCGATGGATATAATGGCGGGGCCCGATTTACAGCAGCCAGGAGCCGCAAGATGCAAGGGAGTGTAACGGCTTCAAGGACGATGCGCGCATACGCTCCCAGGAAACTGCTAACCGACATCCGCGAGGACACCAGCCGCGTGTGCATCTGGCTCTCGGTTGCATCGGCAAAAACCAGTCGCCGTGCCAGCGATGGCCATTCAATACGATTTCTCGCCGTCATCCGAACCAATGATACGAGCGCTGTATCGCTTTTGAAAGCGCTTCGGATTTATCGCGAGCTAAGTACGCAGTATAGCATCGGCCTTCCGGAGACTTTAGAGCTCTAGAAAGGAGTAAACGCTTCGGTTTCCGTGATTCAGGATACCCAGAAGAAATCTTGCAGCTCTTTTTCAGCCAGGAGTGCCTTCGAAATTGTCTTCGATTGCGCAAATTTTATAGAAACAACATCTACGATCTTAAAACGAAAACTAGCCTCAACAGTCTATAAAAAGACTGTAGAAACTTTCAGGATCTACGTTCTAGATGCAGTTATATCTTCTCTATAAAGTTCCCGATGCTTTTTATAAGCAAGAACTGTACCGCGAAGCTGATGAGCCTCGTTCCCATATCTAGAAGCCAGTTGGATTAAAAGGAAGAGGAAGGCCGTTGAAGATGAAGAGGGATGAGGGATAAGCCGTGTTCCTGACCTAAAAACTGTCTTCCTTTTTCTTCTTCGAGGACTGGTTCCTTGAATTGCGTGGAATTACGCCCGACGTAATACACGCGCGTCTTATGCATTTTATTTTACAACTTTCTGAGTAAAATAAAGCCAAAATATTGTTATTGAGTCTCTCTCGCTGGGTCGTGATTGTTTCTGAGAAAAGGACAAGATGAAGGAAGTTAGAAAAGATAACGTAGAGCTGCACGAATCGAGAGGCGAGTCTAAATGGAATCGTTACGCCGTTAATCGGCATCGTTCAGTGAAGAAACCATAAAATTCGTTCCAGTCCACTTTTTCTGTCGGCACAAGAGAGAGGAGGCGATGCAGATTCAATTAGCGAGGTTCGTTACCAGACACGTTTTCATTACAGGAAGGCAGGAGAGAAAGTGAATTACAGATTTTTTGGAGAATCCTTATGATCGGTAATGCATCGGATTGATAAATAGAGAACGAAGAACGTAATTACCGCGGTTCATTAATTATTTATAAAGAGGATGAAATATCGTTGTGGAAATAAAGTGATACTAATTTATACGCGGTTAATGTATTTCTCGGCCGAGATACCAAACATCTGGGGCCGCGAGAGGATTGTCGACAGTCCTGTTAGTAAATTCGCTATGGCAGTTTGGCTAGACACGCAACATGCCCATCGGCCGGAGCAGTTTCGTGTTTACGAGCGATAGATTTCACGACGCTTAGCGACGTTTTCTCCCGCTGCAAGGACTCTGTCGTTGCACCATCAACCCTGAACGATGCCGTCGCTTTTTGCGGTTTTAGAAATCGGCCTTAAGGACGGCCGGAAGGGTTTTCTGTCTCTCGATGAATCACTCGATAACCTCGTATGAAATTAATAACCCACCGATTACGAATTCGACTCGCTAATAAAATAAATGACAAATTATATCCCGTGAGAAGAAGAAAAAGGACGACTGGATATTGAACCTAAATCAGATACTCCGCGTCCCCTGTATCGGAATATTTAAATCGTCGGAGGGTTGCGATAAGTGATCCTGCGCTTTTTAATTATGCCACCTAACCGGCACGGGAGAGAGAGATCGGCCGTCGCGATGGAATTAAATCGGTGGTCGGGACACCACCTCCATTATACCTTCGCCGTTTGGTCACCGCTGTCAAAACATGTTCCGAGGTGTCGCGGCTCCTTAATGCGCGGTTAACGATAACGTAAATTACGGCCGGCCGTCGGAGAGGAGAAACTAATGACGGACGCGGCGTTCCGACCGAACCGACCAGTCAATTATTTTCGCGCGCTCGCCGAAACGAAAAGTTTCTGACCGTAGCCGAGAGTGCGCCGATTGTTAGGGGATCGGTCAATTGTTTCGCGGGCCACGGAAGATCGGAGCTGACCGATAACGATAGCGATCTCGGGGCAGAGCGGAAGGTGGTTCAGAAAATTGCGGGGAAGAAATCATCGGCGGTCATCGCGGATCCGCGAACGGTTGCGTGACGACTCAATATTTCGCGTGTACTTCTGGGGACGGGATTAAAATGTGCAAACGACGGCTGACCTTTATTGAGACGTCTGAATACAAGTGCTCGCTGAGGCGGTTAGACGTAGATTTTTGTCGGTACAAAGAAATGCTTAAAAGACGTCTTGTACTAAAACGGATACTAATTAGATTCGACGATCAGTAGGAGATATTTGTGTAGCCCGTTACGCAGCATGCATGGATGATTTAGAAAAATCCAGTTACGCAAATCTAGACGGAACAACAATAGAGCGTCGACGAAACTAGGAAACGAAGGCTACTTTTTCACCGAAAAACCATTTCTTGCGATTTTCGAGCGCGGTTCTTGCGGCCACTGCTCGGGAGAAAGAGAGTGTCCTTCGAATCACGGCCGTGGCTGCTCTTCGAGCTTGAAAAGTCTTTTTGCCAGCGTATCCGCGACACGGGCCGACGTGTAATCGGGACGGAGACCGTTTATTAAAGCCGGCCGATCCCGCGGCGTGTACGCCACAATCGTAACTACTTGTCGTCTCACGAGAAACATCTTATCGGAGCTGTCGATGCCTCCCGAGACGGACCTCCAATAATTACTCGGAATAATTGGCCAGCCGGGTTAATTAATAAACGTGGTACACGAGGCTCGATAGGTCGTCGCCGATAAATAAAGCCGTTCCTATTCTTGCTCGCTAAGCCCGATCGTTGCGCGATTAATCGCAACGATCTTGAAGAGTAGACCCTATAATTAATTTATTTCGAGCGAGGCCAGAACCTGTTCCCCGCGTCTTATCGCATTGTAATGGCCCGACATTGTATTCGACCGAACCTTGTAATTAAAGCATTTCGAATAAGAGCGGAGATTGTTGTTGTATCTTGAAGAGTGGACCTTATAATTATTTCGTCCGCAATTTTCACAGACCGCGCTAATATTATAATGACACATGCAGCTCGATTAAGCGAGTGAAACGAGCTCGACTAAATCAGGATACAATTTCTAACTAGCTCGACGCGAAGTTAAAAAGTTCTGCATATATTCCATTGTATCCGATCGATTCTTGTTCCGCGAACCCGTTCACCAGCCGCTCGAGCGGTAAACTGTTATCATCGAGGTCGCGATAAGCGCATCGTGTTAAGGAAGAGGAGGAAGAAGTTATATCTCGAACAACGTCGAAAGTCGGCCGATACCGTTCCAGGGACATCGGGGACTCCTACGCGCGACCACGTTATTCGCTGTAGCGTAGATACAGGAACAGGAAGAAGAGAAGGGGAGAACGTCGAAGGAGACGGGTCGGATCGATGTAAGAGCGGAGGGAATATATATCGACGCCAATAAAGGATCGATAACGATATAAATCGCGATATACGGATGGGTACACGGGCGGTACTTGTACTCGCGGAGGATCCGACATGAGCGGCCGCTTATTACGAGGCTGAGGAGAGCAGTCCGTTGCCCGAGCTGGGGTCGTAGCATGGGTGGTCCGTCTGTATGCTAATCCGCGGCCTTGGGCGCGTCATCGTCCGGGAAATTTCGACCCGGACCCCCAGGGACCGTGACGAGAACCGACGGCGCCACACCAGTCGTAATTCGACTAATTCGAGCTGTTAAACAACCGCGACAGACGTGTAATGTTTTAATTAAGTTTCGACACCGGGTCCCCCCTTCGAGTTATGACCGATAATTATAGTGTTCGCGATGTCCCAGAAATTCGATCGAGTCAGAAATCATCGGGCCGAGAATAATTCGTGCCGCGACAGATAATTAGTTCAATCATCTCGCCAATTTATTCGCTCGTACATTTTTTCTGCATAAATTGTCATCCACGAGAAACGGTGAAATGGTTCCAATTATTTAATAATATACGCTCGGCTCTAGCCGAGTCTCTAGCGGCGTTTCCTGAACGCGTTTGCCTCGGCAAGGTTACGTAAGCGACGGCGTTTAAATGCAAATTCCAGTGCGATGGGAGACGCGATTTCCGAGCGAGAGACGCGGCGCACGGGTTCGCCTCAAAAGAATGTCGCCGCTTTCGAAAGGGCCGCGCGGAAAAATCGACGCGCGTTCGTCCCTCGGCGTCGCGTCGCGTCGCGTCGAGAAAGTCGACGGAACTCAGCGATAATCGGCTGCGTGGGGGTCTCTGGTTCTAGAACGGTGGAAAACGTCGATTATTCGCGTCCGGTGTTAAGCCTGTGGCAAATAATATCGGTCGCGCGACAGCCGACTGTATTTTAAACGCGATCGGGAATTTAATGCAACTGCGCTTAGCACAGTTCCATTTCCATCAGAGCGAGTGGTTTATACACTCGTTAGATACTGCCTCCCCGAGGATCCAAGAGTAAATAATGAGGCTCGTAAAAACCGGTGGAATGCAGATTCTTCTCGTGGCGTGGCTGTTACAAAATACTTGAATACCAATTAGAACGTCTACGCAAGCGGAGCTGCTCCCGCCGCCGCTACCATAAACGATACCGCGGCGAGGGAACATCCTTAATTAGTCTAGATCGTCGGGAATGCTCGTCCTCGAGCCTTTCAACGGGACGGTGTTTTCGTAGCCGCTTAATGAAGTCGTCGATTTGCCCGAGTCATCGTCAGGGTTGAACGTGTGGGCCGAACAAAAGGACGTCGCGTCGCAGAACGCGGAAGAATATCGAAAGATCGCTCCGTCGTAGGTGGCAATCTCTGTCTCGACGCGCGAGATAAATAACCTTTTTAGCAGTCGTATCAGACAACTTTTTTATCATGATCACCCCTTATTTTAGATTGCAATACTTCTACTTTGTATAGGAGAGAACTTGCTGCAATAAACACGAATATATTGAATATAAAGCGGGATAGAAAAGTCCACGAACAGAGGTCCGAGGATTTTGTAGCATTATGTACCTGTCGTTTATAAATGAACTTTTGCGGATGGATAAATAAACCCGTCGCTAACGCAATTTCCTGATAGGAGGTTGCGAAACAATCAGAGGCGTGTCGCTGATAGTCCAGAATTTCGACACATTTCGTATTTACGTCAAACCCCGTTCAGAACCGGTTCGCGTTCGCGTTATGATATGCGCGCGAGATCCAGTCGATCCGGTGGCTCGATAAATCCACCGATACGCCTCGTAATTACATCCACGGCGTATCGTCGCCGCTCGTCCGGTGCTACCCGATTGCGCTTTAAACTCTCTTTCACTTACTCGCCAATGCATAAGCATCTATACGTACCCGATTCATTTTGCTCGTCGAGCGATAACCCGTAGCCACCGTGACCGTTCCATAATCGCGTTAGTTAACTCCCGTTTCCGGCTAATAACAAATTAGCGGTCGGATCGAAAACCTACCCGCTTTTAGCTAATTAAGCTCTCCTCTTATTGCGTCGTTTAATATCTACGAAAGTTTTCGAAAAATTCAAAACGGGTCGGACGACTATTATTGTGCATCATAAATGTTGAGCGTATAAAAATAAGAGGAGAACGCGAATGCTGGCGGTTTCACAGTGCAGAAGGTGCTACATAATGCGGAAGAGGGAGTAACGGGTTCGGGACGGTCTTCCCTGGTTTCTGGTTCTACTCGCGTTCCGAGGGCGGAGAGCAGTGACTCACAATCGGGGTCCAAACCAAGGGACCGTAGCGAGCGCTAATCTCGAGTGGTCGAGAGGAAAAATGGTCGGCCCACCGTTCGACGCCGCGGCGGTGCAGGAGATCGTGTAGGCTGCAGGCCAGTCGTCGATCGGTTCGGTATCGGATGCTACGGACACCGATCGTAATGTTCCGCCGGTAATAGAGACCGGAATTCTCTCCACCTTCCAAATCGTCGCGTGGGCGCAAAGACGATAGGATCTCCGAAGGAAGATCGACTTACCGCTTCCGTCCCGTTCGACAGCCGAGCCATGTGTTCGACGAGAGAGAAATCCAGACGTTAACTGAAATTCTAGATCCGTGATTTGCCATAGGATGGACTTCCTGTTACTCGTAACCGGCAGTCGCGTGAATTGCGGTCCTGTTACGATTAACCCTTTGGATTACGATTAACCCTACGGATTTATTTGAGAAAATATTTGCATGTGGAACGGATATAATTTTTGGTTGCTTGGAGTTGTATGTAAAAGCAGTACATTTTACGTAGGAATTTATTTATTTCTAAAATATTGGTGACATACGTAGTATTAAGATGTCTTCAAGTAATTAGAATTGCAAAACAAAAATAAATTAATAACAACAAAATAAAACTAAAATGACGTGTCTCAGACGTCAAATGTACCCAAGGGGTTAATAAAATATTGTGCATTGATGCCGTTGTTACTCTTTCTTGAAAAGCTCGCGTCATTGTGCTTTACAAACGATTTTTGACAAAGTTCTTTTTCTACGCGTCGTGCGTGTAGCACGTGAAGGCGAACGTGACAACCCTGATAGTAAATCAATTAAAATCATGCCGTTTGCACAAGGATCGCCTCGATTCCTATTAACAATTTCCACGTAGCAGCCGCGTTGCGAAAGGGATTGTTTACGAGCGGCTGGTTTAAAGGGGCTCGAAAACGCGGGACAATGAAAATTTCGCAACGCAGGGGCGTGTGCAATGTAAAGCGGCAGCCCGGGGGCGAAATCGGCCGGTGGTACGCCGTTGCCGTTCGCCTTTTGAATCGCTGTTAATTTACAACGCCGACCGGGCTACCCCACCAACGGGAGACTGTAAACTCGTGCTCCGTGTCGCTATCACTTCGCCGATGAAACTGGCCACTGAAACCCGCGTCCGATGTGCGCGCTGCTGCCCATTACATGCGTCACCTTGTGACGTTTATTTCATTTGATTTATTTGCTGCCCCGTTAGCGGTATCGTTCCGCACAATAATATCTTTCAACGTCTAATGCATTCTCTTTAATTTCGTATTCAATCTATTCGTTTCTTTAGAAATAATATATATTTTACGTGATCAATTGGTAAACCCGTTCATAATGTTCGAAGCAAGCAATGAACGAAGATCTCAGGAAAATGGGAGTAATACCTCGCGAGATTAGATACATTTTTTGTTATATAAGACTCATTGAGCAGCATAGAAGACATTGCTGGAATTATGCATGATCTACGATCGATCTCCGCATGATATACGCCGGCGGCGGTTTCTCTCGATTACACTAATTCCCGATCGTATTGGATCGTTGAGTTTAGGTACTCTCAAGTATGTCCAGGGACATGTTAATCGTAAGCGACGCCGGGGATAAGTTATAGGTAGATAAACCCGGAGCCCGGACACTTCCTGGTTGGGCTGATCCTAGTTCATGTCGGCGCTGGATTCTATCTAACCGATTCTAGCTATCTCTCGATTGCGTTAGATTCAGATTATATTGAACGCGGGTTACGTTCGCCTTATTTCAGTGAACACAAAGTATTTCGTATTTCAATTAATAGTCCGGACAAATTCTATCTCAATGTTGATACTATGAATTCAGATTTAAATCTATGTCTAGCACGAAATTGTCTTTTCGTGTGTGGCTTTGCACGTGTCCCCTGTAATCCTTCGAACGAATTCCATGCTAGTTACGCGGCAGTCTGACCAACGCTGTCTGAATCTACTGCGCGCCACGGTTATACTCTCCAGATTTGTCTTATATCAAGTCACCAACAATTTCATTGTTAAATACATTTTGATAATAAATGCTTGTTTGTTAATTAATAATTCTGAACGTTTTATTGATGAATTGCTCTATCAGCCAAGAATCTTTCTGTACATTTACTTATCATTATGTTTTATTGGATACGCATATTTGATAATTTCTCTCACATGTGCTCCGAGTAANGCTCTCCAGATTTGTCTTAAGTTACTAACAATTTCATTGTTAACTACATTTTTATAATAAATGCTTGTTTGTTAATTTATAATTCTGAACATTTTATTGATGAATTGCTCTATCAGCCAAGAATCTTTCTACACATTTACTTATCATTATGTTTTATTGGATACGCATATTTGATAATTTCTCTCACATGTGCTCCGAGTAAAAGTAGTGAAGAATGTTCACCCTCTGACATTACAAGGTTTACTCACCACGCCTCCGATTAAACACGGTTCGCGCACTCCACCGTGGCGCTTGCGCTCCGGTATTTGTTCAGGATTCTTAAGAATGAACGCTGGTATGCGCGGTTCTCGCGGTTGAAATCGCGTTACAAATTGACCATCGAACTCCTCCGCCGCTTCCGCTATTTATCGCCTCCCATTAATTCTCGTCATAATTATTGCGTAACATTAAAGAATTCTTGTCTTTTTTGCTCGATTTTAGCGTGAATCATGCTAACCGGAAACGTTGCCACAGAGAGACCTATCGTTCGCTGTACCCTTGCCTTCCGGTACTTATCTTCGCCGGTTTGCGCAACCGAAAGTTCTACTTCAATTATTACTACACATTGCGTTCGCGTTTCATAATTACACGAGAGTAATCTATAATTAAATAGTTTCGTTATACCAAAAAAATCAGCAATTGGAAAAAGACGATTTCTATTTTTTCCTGGGTCTGTACGCACGTCACGACGGTGTTTTATCACGCATGTATCGTGAATCAATGAGACCTATCACCTGAAAATTTATTGATATTACTGTGAAGCTTTGATCAATTGAAATGTGCATTCCTAATGCAATCATTAAAATTTATAGTCTATTATTTACATATTCTTATTTACACAAATTGTACGATGCTTGGTATAATAAGTACAAAGTGCGAAGCACTATATTGTATTCTTGTAGAATGTTCCATCTTCACGATGTGTTAGAAGTCAATTCTATTAATTACAAGTTGCTGTAATGATTCGGGTATCTCAATCATTGGACCATTAACCCCTCGGGTTTAATAGGTTTCAATCAATCCGAGGCGAAGAGGCCATTAGTTCGGAGCGATAATTAATGGGGAGACGGGTCGAAATCAACCCCGCCGCTCGGTTACGCATCTCACGCGTTCCCTCTTTATGAATGGATCGTTAAGCCCGTGGTCTCTCTCGTGTAAGTGCCCGCGCGTCTTAATCCTCCACGATTGTGTACCTCGACGGTGTTTTGCAACCGTGGCCGATGTCGGGATCTTCCACGCCGATGAATCAGGAGAAAAGGTGGCTGAATGAGAAACCGCGCGTAATCGACGCGCGCGCGCGCGCTCGAAACAAACATTGTGCAATCTTTGTTAATGAACTATAATGGTCTACAAGTTCAGGTATACGCGATGGGAAAAGTTCACGCGTGCCGACTGACAGAAGGTTACACATCCATGAATATGAAGATCACACGTGCACCGTGAATCAGTAAAAGCTATCATCTGAAATTTTGTTGATCTCACTATGATTTTGATAAATTAAAATGTGCATTCCTAATACAATCGTTAAAGTTTATAGTCTATTATTTACATATTTTTATTTACTCAAGCTGTACGAACTCTACGTAAATCACTATGTAAATCACTCGTTTCTGTAATAAGTACAAAGTGCGATGCGGCACTGCATTCGTGTAAAATGTTCCATCTGCTTAAATCTCGGAGTACTTTCCATGGTTCAGAATACAATGGATGGTATTCGTTGCCGAGAGTAATCGATTCGGATCGATAGAAACTAGACCGCGGTCGATTCGTCTCAGAACAGCGTTACGAATCGGGGATGACAAAAGTGTAACCAATCGAAAGTTTCTGCCCGATGTTTCCTACATTTTTTATCAAACCACAAAAAAGTCGAGCCATTCCGTAAATCGCGACCGGCAAAAAACGAGTTGCTGAAACAGTCGGAGCTACGAATACTAAAGAAATCGCGTCTGTAATCGTATTAATTGCAGATTGACGAGATCTAGGAAGCAAGGTAAATGAAAGTCCGATGTACACGGAGGCTAGTTCGCGTGCGCGGTATCATGGTTTGCGTGGCGCTTATCAAAATTGAGAAATTGCATTATGTGGACAAGTCGAACACGCACGCGCCCGTTATCAACTGGAATTCACCTGTTCGCCTCTCGCTTTCTCGTGGAACGCCGAGTGGCATCGGCCCGCTTTTTTGTTTCTTTTATTGCGATCTTTTTATACCCGGACTTTTGTCGCGCGATGCGACGTTTACGGCCCCGTATATCATCCTCAAAGTCGTTACACGTTAAGATGTTGGAGAAATTTCGCGATACGCCTCGGCTACACGGACGCGAACGCCCTTGCCCGGTTATGGGATTCGATAAGCCGAGATTCATAAATTCGCTGAATAAAAGTCAAGAGTGCACGATCGCTCGATACTGGTAAATAGTGGTACAAAGTTTCGCTCGATCGAAATTATTAAACATCCCTTGAGAATGTAACGGCGGCGCGGAGAGACTTTCTAGTGTTGGTTGGTGATTAGGTAGAAATTTTTCGTGAACGCTTCTACGGGAAACAGCGGGGCGTCCACGTGCGTGCACGTGTGCACGCCAAGTTCCTACACGACGCAGAAAAGTCGCGGGCAAGACGCGTGGCCGAGCATTACTTTCACTGAATTCTCGCTCGCTCCGATTTGCCCCTGTGTTTTTCTTTCCGCCCGGAGCTTCAATTTCTAATTAACCCCATCAATGAGATTGGCTATCCATCGACCCACGTATACCGACGTTCCGAAATCAATCTTCTTAATCAAATAAAATGAATAGACCTTAATTGGATGATAGCCGTGTTCGGCTCTCTCAATGGGAAATTCGTATTCAATTCTTCAGAGAATAAAGTGGCTCGGAAGGCCGAAAACTGTGCTTACACCTGTGTGTTGGCGAACGTTTCATTAAATAATGATTTCAAGATAATCCAGATTGCGGGTAGCTAATTTACTGTTTGCCTTACTGGTTCGCGTTTTAATCTCAATTACCGTCCCGCTGTTTCGTGGCGTGCTGCGTGCAACCAAGTAGGTATCCACCGACAACCATCCACGGAAGCGCGCAGGCCATCGACTTCGCCCGTTTAGCTTTCATCCGCTCGGCTCGCGACTCGCCTTTTCGTTCTCTTTAACGTTTTCGCGATCCGCCGGTGAAATCCGCCGGTTAATTGATTATCGGAACGGTGCACGTGTTACGCTTACGCGCTCTCCCGTTTTATTTGCGCAAAGGACCCCTGCCGGTCGATCGATCGCTGCCAATTAATTCCCGGGAATCAAATATTTGCCAGCTCCGTACACTTCCGAATTAACACATTCGTCATTTTATTAAGTAATTATCTGGTCTGGGTCCGACAATTTAAATCTCCTTGCGATTTAAAATATAGATGTAATCATACGTGGTTAAAAGAAGTAAAGGAAGTTGACTTGGGTAAATATAGAAACGTAAGACAGTTGTAGATTCAGAATATGTTTTCTATTTCGAGTAGAAATAAGAGACAAGTCAACGACGCAGAGAAATAATGATTGATATTGAATTTTAGCAGTAGATTGATTGATATGTTTAAAAGGATATTTTACGTCTTTCTGACTGCTTTTTCCCGACTCTGGGTCGAATCGGTCTGGCGAGATGTCCATAACAAGATGTTAAGTCCGCGATACTGGTAGCGTTTAATGCGTCGCCTGGTGTGAACGCGGCCAATAAAGCCGATTCCTTTCTCTCTTTGAGCAGTATCTGGCGTGGTCGGCGACCACATCCCGAAGTGATCTAGTTTTGGTCTTCCACCGGCTGCTGTCCGCTCGAAGATCGAAAGTTCCGATGGACGCAACCGGCAGCTCCTTTTCCCGCAAATTTCTCGTCTCTGTCCATTCCTGCTCCTCTCGCTTTCCTCGTTAAATTTTATTCGTAGATCTCCTTTCCCTTTTCGAATAAAATCGTCGGATGATCTCGTTAAATTTAAGTTATGCTTTAACGGAAGGAAAGCTGGATTCGTTGCCAATTTCTTGTCGACCGTTAATGGAAAATCGGTTTCAGATATACGCGCGCGAGAACGAACTCACAATTAGAACCGATCTGCTTTTATCGGTACTTCTATATTTAGAAAACGGGAACAAGGTTTTCATCCTCATGTATCCTGGTACCGGCACATTCCATCTGTTGATAGGATCAACTAGCATAATAATAGCAACGTAATTCACATCGGTAATATCAATGCTTTTAGGAAATGCTGACAGGATTCTGGAATCGGCAAACTTACAAACTCGATATATCCAATCATTTGTTCAAGTACTTCAAAATTTTTAGCACGAGGTCTTGTATTCTAGACAGACGAAGAGCAAAACATTGGAAGTGGACAACGCGTGTTGATCTATTTAATTGTTCATCGACGGTGTACAGCTCTAACGGCGAGTCGACACGAGCGGGGATCGAGGATCCAGTTGCCGCTAGAGATGGGAGCGAGTCTGAATTGAGCATTAACATAATCTACACGTCAGTCGTCAGCTATTAATATTTATATACAACCAGACACCCTTCTCTATTACAATCGTTTGTTCTCTTAATGTTCTATTTCCGTGGCACTTTACTCAACGTAACTCTGGCTCAGAAAAATGTTTAAAATATTACGATTGTTATTAGCCGGTTACTTAACGAACGATTCTTCTTCATTAAGCTTCATAGAAATTCTACCAGGTTGCTTTCCCAAGTCTTTAGAAAGGCAGAGGCATTAACGGTGGCGCGATTCGCAACGCTTTGGACACGATCCGCGTAGATCGGCCGGCTCGATCCCATCTCTATCGGGATAGCGCGTGCACGGCACAGGCTGCTAGCTGGAATACGGTACACGGTGTACGGTATACGTTATACGTTATACAGATTGTGGGCGGGGTGGTCCAGAGAAAGCCCTCGAGAAGGCTCGCGTGGACCGCTCGCTCGGCTTTGCACGCTCGCGTTTGCGTTTGCACGGCCACCACGGAATAATATATACTCCTGTCCATAAGTTAGACAGTCATCACGACAAACTCGTTGATATTCCCATAAATCTGTACCAAACTCTAAATCAGGAATCCTATACCATTTAAAACATCACCCATTTAGGAATTATAATAAAAGGATTAAATAATTTTGTTTATCTCATGTAATTGTAGAACCCTAAAAAAATTGCTAGAAAAAAATGCAGGCAATTGCTGTTTAAATCGACAGGAATTCTCGTCTGAAATTGAATTATACAATTCACTCATAATCTTTCTACTTAAGAAGGTTCATCTGGTACATAGCAAGTCAAATGCAATTTATAGAAAAGGGGAGCTTGCTTGACTAACGTACATATTAATAACGGAGGTTATCTACTGCTGAAAGATGCAGATTTTGTTTGTTGTGTTTATATATTTCTCGATTCATAGTCACCTAATCTACCTAAATTTGCAATTAAAATATTCGTTAAATATTTCTCTTTAATATGACATAAGTTTCATTCGAAACTATCTGTCAATACCTAATAAATTAGCGATAGAAGTCTGGAAAATCACTCTTTTCCATATGACTACATGTAAAATTGTAAAAAATATTTATATTAATATCTCATCATTAAGGTATCCAAATGACTTAAAAATTTCTTTGAGGTATCCTGGTATACTGTTATAGACTATCAAATTTTTTTTTGGAGATCTATGTGTTAATTCCTTAACCGGATGAACCTCCTTAAGAATAAATTTAGAATTCATGCACAGCTTGTTCTAGTTAAATGAAAATTATTTATGCCAAATTCAATTTGACTTAAGTCTGTAGTTTTTCCTGTGCTTGACTTATGAACGGGAGTGTAGATACACGAACCGCGCGCGCGTTCGTGCCACCGCGAGGCGTGTGCCGTTTTTTATTTTACAGCCCCCTCGCTCCGGCTGGCCATTCGGCCGCTTACCACTGGGGAAAGAGCCCGGAGTTACTCTCCAATACACGAGGATAACGTCGCAACGGCGACCACTTAAATGTCATTATGCTTACGCTTACGACACGGAACTTCAACCCCTTGTAAAGAATTTGAAATACGGAATTACAAGATTATGTAAGGGTATTTCATTGTGCATGAGTAATGTTCCGTTCGACATTTGGCCGCGTTGCCAAAGATACACGATAACGATTGTCTGATGCATTATCAGTCAGCCGCGATTCGAGGGAACATGTTTCACATTCAAAAGGCATAAATAATATCTATAGACAGAAGATAGGATATTGGTTTCCGACTAGCTTACAAATAGAGAACCCGCGGAAAAATGCGCAACAATCATTCAATGACGAAAATCTAAAACGTTCGCGTTGGCATATCGTCTGATCAAAGATTTCGCGATTAATCGGTAGGTGAATGTGGAAGCCGGTCGGCGCGGAAAAGTGGAGATCATCCGGTCGATCTAGTTTCCTCGACTCGCGTCCAGCGCGATGAAAGCGAAGAGACTCTCTCGTTTGACCGTGGAAGGATCGGCTTGATACTGGATACGTCGCCGTCCTCGAAAGTAATATCGAAAGTGAAGCTGCTGACGAGTAACAAAAACTGTTCTCCGATCATCTATTTCCATGCGACTGAGAGACGATTAGCCACGATGAAATCGAGAGTCTGTCTGCATCTCAATTAAAAATCCCGTTGCCGATTGGCAGCGCTAATTCAAGTGTTCCATCGGTTCCCGTAGAAACTTGGAGAGAAATTTCAAGGAATGTCAATCACGGCACAGGCGCGGCGTCGAATCCAAAAAGACAGACCGACGAAATAGGCAGCCGTTCCAGTCATTGAACGACTAAAACGCGTAATCGTCGCGATTAGGCTGTTACATTGATTCGAATACAATTTGCATTAAACAGAATTTCTTCTGATTTTCAAACACGAGTTATGGAATCAATTTCTTTATCCGAACGGAAGTAGTTCTGCATAAAGTCGAGCGAGCAGTCGCATTTTCCGCGAACGTACCCCGTTCTTCGCTCAACCTCGTTCCGACGCTTGGAAAGTGAAAAGCGCGTTCGTGAAAATCCCTGTCGGCCATAAATCTCTTCCCTCGAAGCTTCTCGGATGATTCCTCAAACGTTACAAATTAACCTTTCTAATAATGTCCGCAGGGAGAGAAGGTGTTTTCTACTTAAATAGGAACATGTTTACTATTTTCTGAGATCTTACTTTATGAACTGAGATGTTTAATATATGAACATGGAAGTACTCGCCTCTCTGGGAAAAATCGATTTATTAAGTTAATTTATATTTTCTCTAGGAAAATGTTATTTATCTAGTCAAGTGATTTGTTTAACGCNCGCTCAACCTCGTTCCGACGCTTGGAAAGTGAAAAGCGCGTTCGTGAAAATCCCTGTCGGCCATAAATCTCTTCCCTCGAAGCCTCTCGGATGATTCCTCAAACGTTACAAATTAACCTTTCTAATAATGTCCGCAGGGAGAGAAGGTGTTTCCTACTTAAATAGGAACATGTTTACTATTTTCTGAGATCTTACTTTATGAACTGAGATGTTTAATATATGAACATGGAAGTACTCGCCTCTCTGGGAAAAATCGATTTATTAAGTTAATTTATATTTTCTCTAGGAAAATGTTATTTATCTAGTCAAGTGATTTGTTTAACGCAATAATTCGATTTCTCTCGCAATTTTTCAGTCGCCAAACTTTCAGAATTCCCGTACTTGATTCTACTACCGTTATCACTGCGAGTCTGTTTTCGTAAGGTCTTTTAGGAAGGACACGGAGACTGTCTAAACCTGGCCAGGTGTGCACGAGGCTTAAGATAGTATGTATCAGCGTTCTGTGCTCGCGTGGCGGGCGGCAGTCGCGACCCACATCCCGGAGATAAAGTGCTTCGAGAGTCCGCTCCCCAGCTGCAGCGGTTCTCATCGCGACCCCGCCTATCGACCGACCCCTCTTATCATTACGTTATCAGCGATCACGTTGAACGGTGCAACGGTGAATCGTTCGGTTCGTGCGTCGCGTCGGGGCCTGGATAAATGCGAAACGTGATCCGTATATTAGTCTCCGGTAGAGGATCAAGACATTACGATAGGAATGACTATATCCAGGTAAGGAGAGGAATTGCCCTGCTCTATCGATCAAAACAACAGGTTGCAGATTTTTGAGAAGAAGGAATAAAAATAAAGACGAGGTATATCGAGTGATCGAGTCGATGGTAATAGACGAGATTCGAGCAAAAAATTTTATAATATAATATTATTATAATAATCTAGTATCGTTGATAGGAGCTTCGATCTCGTAAAGATTTTCAGATTCGCGTGCAACCTTGATAGGTGAGATTCGTCGGCGGTAATCCGGAGAGTAAGTAGAAGCGGAGCGACGCTGCGCGCGAGGTCCGCTCCCCACATTTTTGAAGACGTCGGCCAACGCCGAGCGGAGCGAGCAGACCGCCCATACGTCCGCTCGCATTCTCCCGCGCGCTCGCGCGCACGCACGCCACGGCTAGACAAGCTCGAGGAAGCGGAGGTGGTGAAGGTGGCGTAGAATCTCTGGGTCGTGTGCGTGCCGGGAGAGAAAGAGAGAAAACGCTTCTGGAAGTCGGTGGTAGTCGCTATCGGTGCATCTACGCCTCGGATTACGCCTCGGTTTCTCAACGTTCACCTCCTCTCTTCCTCCTCCGCCTCTTTCACCACCGGCCACCTCCATTATACTTTTCGTTCCGTCGAACGTGTCCCCGCGCGTTTTTCGATCCTCGCGCGCCGCGCCGCGCCGTTACCGATACTCGTTTCGCGCAAACGCGAGGAACGTGCCCGTCGCGAGCGGACAGCTTCCGGAAGGCTCGCGCGAGCGATCCAGCCCACCTCGCCACGGTTCGAGTGATTTATCTCGCGAAATTTCAACCGGACTCGGCTCGCTCGCCAAGCATTCCGGATAGATTCGCGTAATCGTGAGCGAAAGCTTGTAATTAATGGACCTGCTGCTCTTAATTTTATATCGCGCGCCGCTTTTCCTTTGGACCATCACCACTCGTGCATGCATACACCTCGGAACGTTTTCTAGCCTGTCGAGGCGATCTCCGAAACGCGAGTACTCCACAGAAGACTTTTGACTCTGATGATCAAGTCCGCGGTGGTCCCACGGTCCATCGGAACGCGATCCGAGCGCGAGTTCCATTACTTTCTCCACTTTTTATTTCCATCGCATCGCGTCCGTTCCATCTGGCGAGTAGTAGCCGCTTTTTGCCACGTTCCCTAGGTCTATTCGCTCTTTTTCGGCGCGCCGCGCCTCAATTTCATACGCCTTCTACCTCGCAGCACAGCCGGCAAGAGTATCCGCGGCGAACGCTTCCGGATCTGACCGGAAGGATCGAAGTTTCTGCGGTTTTGCGTGTTAATGTATATTGGCTTTCATCACGGTTTTCAGTCAATCGATATCCCGGTTTTTCCATCGACCATCCATCCGCTTCCGGTTCGCACTAGAAAGATGCTCGTTGCAACAATGTTTGAACGACGGCACAGACACGGCTTGGCTTATCGATTCATTTGCACAAACGTGATATTATGTATAGGAGACTGGAAATGTAGCATATACTTATTACTGAATAAAATATATGAACGAGTTAAACGCGTTATTTCATTCCCTAACCACAATTTGATATTGCTAATTAGAATTGTTTATCGGTAGAAAGTGAGCTGCAAGTTTGAGTTCCTCATTGACAGGTTGTGAAGCAACCTGTGTCCAAACTGAACCGCTTTAAGTGGATCGTCGGTAGCAATTGAAGCTGGCCAGGTGAATTTCTCGTGCGTCTAACAGTCGAATAATATAGGCCGCTTTCTACGAAACCTTTCGATTCCCTCCCGATGCATCGCGCGGTCCGAAATGGCAATGAGAAGACGCGTTCCCGGAAGTGTTTTCCGCGACATTAGATAATTGTGTCCACTCTGTACGCTTCATTGTTCCGTGATCGTAAAAGAGGGAAAAAAATCCGGCGAGTTCCTCTTCCTTCTGCCGGGAACCACAGCGATTGGGACCATAAAAGCGATAGCGGAGAAACTTGTAGGAAAGAATTAACAGACGGTTGCGCGCGAGCAACTATGTTGCTGGAGTAAAAAATAAGATGGAAGTAGCGAACGTAATCGCAGCAGGTTTCAGCCGAGCGCTTCAATTAGTACCATTAATCGGATTTTACCTATTACCACGAGCAAGATTCTATTGACGCCGACTATAAATCAATCTGCTTTGTATCTCGCAACACTGTTAGTCTAGTTAATCTCGTTAATGTCCAGTTAATTTAATGTCCGTTTCAACCCCCGTGCTTCTTGTAACGAAGTATTATTACGTACTATTTCAATCAGTTTTCAATTTGCACATGTCAAAATTTTACAATCGATGAAGGCGTTGGTTACCATGAGAATCTTGCAGCGATTTTCAAGTCGGTATTCTTGGCCGATTACCGGACGCTTTGCCAACTCCGCACGCGTTACCAGCGTCATTACGCCCGTTTTATTATCTCGCTAACTTTACGATCCGCCTGGCCTTTTGCTTAATGCCGCGCCAATTTGGACCTCTTCTTGCCACGGTGCAGAACCGTAAAAAAAAATTTCGTAGGTGGTCTACGCTGTAATCTGCTCAAAATTGCTACATTACTCAAGATTTACTTATATCTGTATTCTAGAGTTTATTAAATTCGATACTTCGTGTAAATCCAAAATGAAGAAAGATTGCCGATATGTCAATGATCTGCCAATATAGTGATGTAATTTAATAATATTGTACGTGTTCTTTAGTGGGTATCGAACGATCCTCTGCGGCTCGAGGACAGTGTTGTGACTGAGGGAAAACCGAAGAGAGAAACGAGATTTCGCAAGCTGCGGTTCATGAAATATGAAAAAGAGAGCCGCGGAAGCTCACGAAGTCGCCAGACTCGTGCCATAGATCAGAGACTTCCTCGATCACCTTACGATCCCTCGATCTCCTCCTGCTCTCGGTAGTTACGAGAAGCGCCCTTAAGCCTCCCTCACATCGATCTTCTCCATTTATTCCCACAAAACAAGAGGGACATTTTCCTTGGCATTTCGACATCTCAAAGTTCTTCTACGAATCCTTACAAACGTAATTTTAAATAGGGAATCGACGTTGATTAGGTCGTTTTTGTTCACGATTGATTGGCGTGGTTGTGAAGAGAGCTTAAGATCGAGGGAAACGATTCGATCGACAAGCCGGATCGGTGATCCAGTTGAGGCTTCAAGCAGGCGCGCGCTCCCATATTAGTCGCGCGACCGGTCTAGGCGTACACGCTTTGAGCGACATTCTTACGTATACGCCAGAAGCCAGTCGGCGAGAGAGCCACGGCGCACGGAAGACGGACAGAATTAGCCACTATGTATTTCGCCTCGGCTCGGTCGCCAGCATTGGAAATTAATTAGCCGCTATTTACGCGTCATTCATCAGCCAGGACTTGTTCTCCGGGGAAAGAAGAAGATACTTGAACCGAACTAGAAAGAATAACGTGTCGCGAATTAATTGATCGGTCTGTTTACATCTCATTCATCACCGCGACTGACTCGTCGCTCGAAAAAGACGAAATCATGAACAAGAAGGAATATCACTCTACTTAAGTTAATTGATCGCTGTTTATGCCTCAAGTCAATTAACATCATCGACTGTCCTTCAAAATAAATAACTGTAACCTGTGGAGATGCATAAAGTATGAGCTACTTTACGAGCGAACCATATTCTTCAATCGCATGACTAATGCTCCTTAAAATTGAGGGACGAGAATCGCAAATAAGTGAAACAATGAGATATGGGATTGGTATATACAGGCGGCAATTTGCAACGTAAACGCCCTTGCAACGGGTAACCCTGTTATTACGGGGGTCGGATGAGTTCAAAGCGGGGAGCAGATCTGTTATGATTTCGTCAATGAATTATTATTAATTACGCAATCCCGTTTATTTTCGTGGCAGTCAGCCTCCGACTGACTCACTTTCTCCGGTGCGATAATTAAGGACCGTGCGATCGCCGCTCTGATAACCGCCCTGGGCTCCTCCCGTAATTATAAGAAACGGACGCATCAACAGTCCTTCTTGGTCTCTTTAATCCTGCCCAAAACCGATGCGATGAAAAAGTTGCAAAATTATCAGACGCGAATGAATCGAAGAAAAAACAATGAAATTCCACGCAGGATAGCATTTACTATCCGAGGATTGTGAAACAATTGAAAAACCAATATCAATTAATCTACGATGTTGAATAAAAAATGTGGAATAATGGTGCGCAGCTGGAGGGTTGAAAAATGTCTAGGAGTGAGTCAGAAAGCGTATTGCACGTTCGCATTCCTCTTCCCGCTCTTATCTGTACCGCGATTATTATACCGACGGTGGCAGCTCGAACGCAACGCAGTGCCAATAACGGTACTTCATCCACTGGCGAGTGCACAGTGACTCACTTGCCGGTAATCCTTTCGATGGCGCGAATCGCGTTGAAGCAACTTCGATAAAATCATTTTTATGACGAAGGTATTAATTTGCCGAAAAATGATGCGCGCCTGCTGCGAGCCTTTTAAATCCTCGCGTGGAAGGATCGACGCGAGGTGGGCTGAATATCAATCAACGTCGATGCGACATCCTTCTCCTCTTTTTATGGGCGACCACGGTAATTATTGAACCATGCCCGTGACGTCCCGCCGTGGAGGGGGACAATTATTGCGTTTCACGGTTATCATTGCTCCCAAGCCACGTGCAGCGATCGGTGAAATTAAGAGAAGACTTATTGTGGGTTCGTGCAACGGGTCATCGATCGACGGCTCGCCCCGATCGAACGCGACTGGCCGCTCTTCTTCTCCAGGCGAGATCGTGACCCCTTTCGAAACCCCACCGTCCGAGCGTACGTCGCGTACGCCAGGCTTTAATTCGGCGGCTCGTATGTCCATTTGTTTATTTCCGATGCGACGGCGCCCCGCGCGATCCGCGATGAAAAGAGACCATGCATCTCGTGCAGGTCAAAAGTTTCACCTTAATCGTCGATCCTTTTACGTTGGATCCTCGCGGGTTCGGAGCGAAATCCATCATCGTCTTCGGCGCAGCTTTCTTTTTCCCTTGCCTCCCTTCGTCGATCGCGTCGCCGTTGCGAAATAAGATGGAAGACGGCTGTTTATTCACTCGCGAAACATTCGTTGAAAGAAACTCGGACAAAGAGGTATCTCCCACCGTTTGGTTATTATAAAATTCTGCTTTGGATCGATGCGTCCGCGACCGCAAATCTGATTGCGCAAATCGATGGAACCGCAGGGGTAAAGAGATGCGAGGACTGGTGGTCCAGAGGCACGAAGTAACGTAACGAGAAAATGATCGGTCGATAATGCGAGCCGACGTGCCGGCAGGGGAACACGATTGTTTTGATCGGACGCATCCTGACCCAGGGGAACGAGCCGCAGGTTCCGTCTCGCGGACCTATGGCTGGATCGTTGGCGTCGATTATTCGAAACTGGTTTCCAGCCTATAAACGATCCGTGTCGTTCACATGTCGTTCGTGCCCCCTTTGTCATGTTCAATTATTTCAGAATATCGTTTTACGATTATTATTCGTTTCGCCTATATCCGTTTTCTCGAGAAACAAACAAGAATTAGGTCGTAAATCGTGATCTATTGGGTTGTTCGGAAAGTTCGTGCCAATATTTATAGAAAACTTAAAGGCGGCGAATGTGTAAATTTTATCAATGTATTGAATTATATGGTCGCTATTTTATCTTTCTTGCAGTCTTTCTTGTATCCCTAAAGATATTCTAGTGTACTCAGTCCTTCCTTAAACTACTAAAAATCGGCACGAATTTTCCGGAACCCAGTATTTACCATTAAATAATAGGACACTTAATATTCTTCATAGAACTTCAGACGAACTTTCCCTTATGAAACATAAAATTGATGAAACTGAATATGCGACGAGGAGTTTAGGATCCAGGAAGGATACGATTGTAGCCTCGTTAGCATACTGCTAGGACGGTGACAGGAGTTGTTGGATGGACATCCCGAGGAGGAATGTTGAGGAAGGACACGGCCTGCACAGCTGCGGTCCACGGACCCGGAAAGAGAGCCTCCTCCCATGTTTAACCACAGAAATTTATGGCGGTTCGATGAAGCCGTGGGCCGCGACGATATCCGAGCTGCCAGTTCACAAATCAGCCCGCCCATTGTCGCCCAGGTCTCTCGCTCTTCCACCTCGTCCTTTTTTTCCCCATCCGCGCTCACGCTTCGTCCTTTCCGCCTTCGCTTTCGTTCGACTAGATCTGTTCTCTCCAATACTTCGAACCGTTATCAAACTTTTACTTGTTTGCAAGAGGATTTTTCTAATTCCTCCATTAAATGAAAATAGTTGTATTATCAAGTCCGAAATCTTATCTCGATTTTTTATTCTAGCTTTCCACTTACGACTACTGCAATTCTGTGTTTATAAATATTTGAAGTATTCCAGTTTAAGAACAGTTTCGAGGAATCTGAGTATAACTTTTTGCTACCGAATCTCTGGGATGAACGTAACCTGAACCGCTACCGATTACGATCCACGGTAAAACCATTGAAAGTAATAAAACGGTATTTAAGAGGTGCAGTAGTAACAGGAAACTATAAAACCGTCTCGCGTTCCGGTAATGAGGCAAAATCGGTAGCGAAGCCGAAAGATCTATACAGCGGCGTGGCGACGAGACGAGGCAATTTTAATCGCAGACGTGGTGCAACGTGTCCCCCTTTTTTCCCATTCCACCCCGGCGTGCACTTTAGCAACGCGAAGAGAGCCGCTATCTGCTTTTATTCACGGTTGAACGGTCCCGGGTGAAAAGTACGCCTGTGCAACGTGTAATTATGTCGGTAAAATGCCAATTGGTTAACCGTGCATCCGATATACATATGTATTCCGCTCGCCGACCTGGTGACGAGTCGGACGGAAAAATCTGACCGGCCACCGTTTCCCTGCCGTCCGCTCTTTCCGCGCGAACCGCGCTCGACACAACTTCATTCCAATATTTTATTCATACATCATTCCTTTTCAATGCTCCGCGCGCATTTGTCATTGCTTGGTTAAAAATAGAATTGCATCCTTTTTTTTTATTCCTCGTAGCCACGGCGCGAACGAAAGTGGCGATTACCATGTTGTGCAGTTAATAAGAAGAGAAAGAAATATTCATCTTTTTACCACGTGCACGCGAATCGGTTTCGTGCTGCAATAAAACTGGGACGCGGCCAATAATAATGGCGAGCGTCTGGCGTGGTCGTTCCTTTTCTCCTTTGTGGCACTTGGGGCTTCGCGGTGATTCGGGATATCTTTGCCTCCTATCCCGGGGATTCGACCGGTTTATGTAACTTTTACCGAGCCCTGCTAATTAACCAACCTCCTGACGTGGTGGAGCGAACGAAAGTTCCGGTACGTATCTGCCAGACGACAGCCAATTACGGCTGTGCATCCTTTCCTTTTGCCGCGCGAAAGAAATCTCATCGAATCGCAACTTTTACGCAATTTACGCTTGGCCGAAGAAACGAGAGTACCGAAGTTACAGGAAAATTGCCCCGCAACTGGTCAATTATAATATAATTGCAATTTCGACCATTCGCCGTTATGAGAAGTTCTCGAAATTGAGAGCATTGACGTTTCCCTTTGAAAATTGATGCCAAAGCAATTTGTGCCGGCGTACGATGAGATTGACGTGCATTTATACATAGATCTCGGTGCCGTCATCGGATTTCATTTCGAATGAGTGAAACGGCGTCGAAAGAGAAGGCGAAGACGGTAGCCGATTAACGGGATGAATTATAGTCGATTGAAAGCGGCTTGAATAGCTAATGAGCGCCGACTTCCGATCGAGCTTCTTTTTCCTCGTCTCAGATTCCGCTCGAGCTACCCGGCCAGCACCAAATAAATTCGTGGATATTTATGCGATCCTCTTAGCGACACGGAGTAAGATAAAGAACGCCGATTACCGCGGCCGGTTATCTTTATTTCGCTACCACGAGCAAGCTCAATTAGTGGTTCATGCGATAATTGCATTTGTAAAAACAAACTATGCTTGTCAATTACGTTCTGCGTTTAATAAAACAAACAGGTGCGCCGTTTATCCCGTTTCTTAATCCATTAACTTTATTACTCGCGAAATTGTTACGGATCTTTTCAGTTACCGTTTAATACGATTTTGCAATACGAGTGTGCGATTTCGAAAATTATTGGCGGAGGAGTAGTGGCAGCCGTGAAATACACACGCGATCGGGGGTTCGAATCCTCGCGATTCGTGAATCGGCTCTGGACCAGGCGGATCGAACAAAGCGGAGTCGCGTTGTACCGCGGAGCGTGTTGCACTCTCTATGTCCGAGCGTGCAGAACGGTGCACAAGTAGTAAAGGCGTGTTTCGTGTGCGTGCACGTTCGACGATCGGGGAATCGGGCCGTCTCTTTCTCTCGCCGCGTGTTCACCGCGATCCTCGTCTGGCACCGGTGCTCACCGGTGAAAGTGAGCGCATTCCATGGCCACCGCGACCACGCCCGACCAACACACTCTCGCTCGTTCCTCTCGAAGACCGAGAGATCTCTGCAGAGAGAACGCGGCCGAGCGGAGCTGAACGGAGCGGGGCCCGATTCCGCGGGAGAGCGTGTGCCTCGGCTCGGCTCGTCGCCGTCGTCGTCGTCATCGTCGTGTGGTGATCGTCGGTAGAGGAAATTCTCCGGCTGCGAGCTCTTAGCTCGGTCAGGACGGGTTTCCTATTTGCGCCAAGACCACCTAGGCGATACGCGTTTGGGGGCCCTCATCCAGTTCACCGCCACTGCGATATATCATTTTTTCCGAATACCGCTCTTTCCCTCTCTCTTTCTTTCTCTTTCTCTCTGTTTCTCGGTCTCGGTGTATATGCAACGCAATCGAACGCCAAGAGCAGCTGCGCGTTCAGCTTCCGCTGCCCGTAGTGCAGCAACGACTGTCTCGTTAGAATTTTGTGGTCTAAATAGGCACGAAAGCGGTTTTCGTATAATAGAATAGGGTTGTGTAACAAGTACAGACGTTTGAATGCAAACGAGTGCACGAACTGTCGTCAATAATATAACGTATTATATCAGGGAGAACGCCGAGACTCCACATCTCCGAGATCCGTTTAGGCTTATTTCTTCTCTTTCTGCGTGCGCTATCCTCCGACATCTTCGCGTCTTTATCCTCGGCAAGCATCCTCCGATCGGCGTCCACTCTTGTAGCGGTTATTTTTTTCGTGTCATCCGGCCCCTCGTCGCTATATTTCTTGTTGCTGTTCCGCGAGAGTATTGAGAGATTAAACGGTTTCGGTACCGGTATTTATGTTCGGCTCTCGAGCAGAAATATTGCAACTTTTTTTCTCCGATCGAATATACGCTCGTTCGAGTTTCTCTCCGTTGTTGTCCTTTTAATCGGTCCACCGCGTAGCGTTATCGGCCGTTTTTCTGACCGATCGAAGCTCGTATTAGTAGAAAGTCTCTCGGATCGTCTAGGAGCGTAGAGTCGTTGCCTCGTAATTCCGCCACGCAGGAAGTGAAATATGAACGTATGTGCGCTCGGTCCGGGCAGCCCGTCCCTCTCCTTATTCATCCCGGTTTCACCTTGCGAGCTTTCGAAAGCACTCCAACTCCCTGATCTTAGCAGGACTCCGCGCCGCCGCCGCCGGTAGAAATCCATTCAGACGCACGTCGGAATTCATTTTTTACGTAACAGTTTCCTATCATTTTTAACTACGTGATTTTGCTCGAAACATTTTCGAGTATAATTTATAAGACGTACCTCCGTTACGATTTGTATATGATAAATCTCTGTCGAGCTTAACGATGAAGAATCTTTCATCCGTTTTTGCCAAAGATTCCAGTTTTTGCTTACGGGGAGATTGCACGGGGCCCCTCGTCCGGTGGGGAACGGCGAGATTTATTAATTGCTTATGATTTATCGTAACGCGACCACCGTTACTCGTTCCCTCTCCGATTTTCAGCGTGCGCGAGCCATTATCGAGGCTCCGCGGGGCTATCAGAAATTTATATCGTGTACACACACGTAAGTACGTATGCACGCGCTTTATTATTGCTCCTTTTATGCGCCGAGTTGTGTAATTACGGTGCACTGTTATAATTAGAAAGCAACGCGGTACTTACCACGATCGACGCCGCAACCGTTAGAAAATCCGCCCGTACCCTCGTGCCCCGGCCCGAACCTTAATTATCGCCTCCTTCTCGCAAATTGCCATCATTTTTTTTCCCCCTCTATCGCGCGGAATCGATGAACCGGTAGCTTATCCGATTTAGGCTCGCGTTACGCAAACTGGAAGTTCGAAAGCCTGTCGCCGTTCGACTTATTTTACTCTTGTACTACTTGCGTCTCAAAATTCTATCTCCACTCGTCGCCGCCGATTTCGTTCAAACTCGAACTTCCATTATATATTTTACGAACGTTTCGTCTGCCATTCCAAAAAAAAACTATAATAGTTAAGCCTGTTTACATGGAAATTCACGATTGGACGAGTTAAATATCAAGGTAAACAATACAATACCGCGGCGAGGCGTTCAATTTGCAGCCAACGGGATTATAATTGTTAGCATGCGTTTCTGATTTGTAAGAAGAAAGGGTTCCCGATGCAACTGCAACACTTTCTTCTTCCTTGCAAATGTCAAGAACGAGTCGAACGGACAAAGGCTTCGGTTAACAGTATCGTACACGGAACAAAAGGCTCGATCGAGGGTTACGCGGATCAAGGTCACACCGTCCAATTTCTCGATCTTATCGATAGTGCCGCGTTTCACCGGCTGCATCCCGGGTGAAAACGCGCGAACCGCATGAACAGTTGCGTTCCACGAGAGGAACAGCACGCGATCCCCACGTCCTTGCCGACCAGTATCTCCTGGCTTCCGCTGGATGGATACTGTTAGCCCAAGAAGAAGATAATTCTATAGTTCTTAGCGAAAAGGCGTGGCACGGATGATTCAGGTCCAACGTGGAGAGAGAGGTCGAGGGCGAACGAACGTTGCGGAACGAAAACGGATCTTCTCGCGAGGATGAGTAGCGGTCCCGCGGTATTTACACGCTGACCCGTGCCGTGCTTAATACGTGCTGGAAATTAATACCCACCGGGAATTCCTCTCTTATAGAAGCAGAAGAGGGTACGTTCCTTTTCTATTTTTTTTCATTGATCGCCGCGTTATCCGATCGGGATCGTGTATAAACGTGAGAACGCGATTCGACGCAGGATTCAGCTCGTGGCGATCGGTACCAAGTTTTTCTGGTTCGCCGCAAAAAAAGAGCAGCGATAACGTAATAATTGACAGAGATTATGCCTCGATGACGTGTACCAACGATGATTCATTAAATCGTTTGATCGAGCCGGATAATAGTGTCTAATCGTGCATCCTTATGCGCAACCGGTGGTACAAAAACAAGATTGCCAACGGAGGAATTCCTCGACGATCCCATTCTAACGACGTCATCTCGCGAATCTAACGAACCTATTCTGACGATTGTAGGTGGAAATGTTCCGCGGAACGAGCTGGTTTTCACGGTCCGGCGATCGGTAATCGCGAAGGGAGCCCGACCTTCCCGGGCCGATCTTCATTTCACTTTCGCAATCCGCTTCATTAATACATCGACGAATTTCGAGGACGCCCTGTTGTTTCGCTCCGTCCTTGGTACGCTATGTGCGCAACCGTTTTAAGAACATTCCTATATATAAGCGGGAATAACAATTCATTCAATAGTAATTCTGATCTCGATACGAGTATCGCAAAAGCGAATCTTTTGTAGCCGAGCGATCGCATCTGGAAGAAGGAGCTGTGTCGATTTTCTTTGTTTGCGAGAGATGATTCTCGGCTCGGACGGAGGTTTTAACGATAGATTAATCGTTGGAAGAATGTCGGGGCCGGAGGTCGGGGAATGAAAATCGCGGGGAAATGGACGCGCCGGTAATCGACAGAAAGGCTCGCTCGGGAAATACCAGGTCGACTGTCCGGATTGGTCGAGATAGGATCTCTCGAAGCGTTTCGAGGATTTAGCAAGCCTGCGCGCGGCAGACTTTCGTTCCGGTGCCCTACGAACACCCACGTAAGGTAAGGTAACGCCATACGGAGTATCGATAGGAGAGGGCACGGTACCCATAGATCGAGCCAGCTATCGACACGTTTCGAGAGGAGCACGAATACACACGCGAACACCTCTACACGGACGCAATCAGCGGCGCTGAAAACGCTTCTATGTCTATTCGGTTGCACGTGTGTCTGTTGGAGCTATAGGATAACGTGCACAGGCTGAAACGTAGTCTGGCAGGGCGTGGCCGGGTTTATGTAAGGCGTACACGTTTTTTCGTCACCCGTTTCGCGGTCCTCGATTTATCTCGAAGCGCTACTCCCGCGCCTCGCCGGGTTCGGGCCACCTTCTAACGAGCGAACGCCTCGTTAACGAGCGAATCGGTTTTTCCCCTTTTTTCTTTCTTTGGGAAAGATCTGAAACCGGCTTCGTTCCACTTTCGTCCGCGACATTTGCCACTAATTTGTTGCGGCTTTGTCTCGCGTCCCGAGACCGTAACATCGGTTTCCTTTTAAAGCTCGTTCCCACATTCGATAAGAAACCCGGCCTCAAAGTCGCGACGCCGTCTGTATTACAGAAAAATTTGCTCGATTGACGTAGATACGACGCGCGTCTCTTCATGCGAGGAACCTTTGAGACATCGACGCGACCCATCGTTCTCCGCTTGACTCTTCGTTCGCACGTTGATCTGGTATGCGGAATATTTTCGACGCGTTAGCAGACGGCACGTTTTGCTCTTCGCGAAGAGAGCGAGATCCGAATGGGACTTGACATTTCCACGGACGCAGCGCGGGGAGGACGCGTTCCCCATGTGAATGGGACGGTCTTCGTTCTCGTCGTCTCGATTCATGGGATCCCCTGACATTTCGCCCGTTGATAAATGTGGAAGACGGTCGGTGATCGTGTGTCAGGTACACCACGGTGCGCGCGCGCGCGCGCGCCCGTATATCGTTCTCCACTACCCACGATTGTCTCCCCTTTGATCCTTCCCTCCGACGAAAATAACCGACGAGAAGTGAAATTATGCGATTTGACGAACCTCTCTCTCCCATTGCATAACGTCCATTTCTATTATCGACAAGCCTTCCCGCGACTTTTTCTCAATCGAAGATAAACGAGAGTGAACGGCGATATATGTATACGTTTTCCAAACTTGTTCTCCGCGGAGCGTAACAGATAATGCGCGCATGCATCATCGACGATTCATCCGCGAGCGATTATCAGGATGACGCAGAAAACGATTTCGCTGTTAATTTGCATTCGATCGGTTTCGCTCGGGTAGCAGCGATTTCTTGAAACGCGTCGCGTACCGACAAGGCTACCGTCTTCCTCGAAGATTTATAACTCTCTCGCGGTTCGCGGGTTTATCTGATCTGTCGGAGCGCAGCCCTGAGCTTATGCTACCGATGTCGCTCTGTGTGAATGGAGCGAACTCTCCTCCCTACTAGAGAATCCGATTCACTACGACGCTTGACATTTCATTGCGCCGCGACTACCAATAAATGGCAACACGCCACTCGCGCCCTTGATGATTCGCAAACAAAGTCAATCAATCTCACTTTTACCGTACAGCTTATTATTTATTTATTTTTTATCCTGTACGACACTCTCGTTTTTATATTCGCATTTATAAAGTTGTTTTTTAAACGAACCATCTTGTCGTTCTATTCCTCTGGCATTTACCAAGGCAGTTTCTACGCGCAAAAATCGCGCACACGTGTGTCTCCACGACTCTTCCGCCCAGTGCTACGGCAACTCCCACACTCTGATTTGTTTGCGCTCAGGTCACGCTCGAGATTCCTCCGCTGTTCGAGCTGACACTGAACAAATTCGACTTCCGGTTGACAAACTGCATTTACTGTTCGAAGANCTTCCTCGAAGATTTATAACTCTCTCGCGGTTCGCGGGTTTATCTGATCTGTCGGAGCGCAGCCCTGAGCTTATGCTACCGATGTCGCTCTGTGTGAATGGAGCGAACTCTCCTCCCTACTAGAGAATCCGATTCACTACGACGCTTGACATTTCATTGCGCCGCGACTACCAATAAATGGCAACACGCCACTCGCGCCCTTGATGATTCGCAAACAAAGTCAATCAATCTCACTTTTACCGTACAGCTTATTATTTATTTATTTTTTATCCTGTACGACACTCTCGTTTTTATATTCGCATTTATAAAGTTGTTTTTTAAACGAACCATCTTGTCGTTCTATTCCTCTGGCATTTACCAAGGCAGTTTCTACGCGCAAAAATCGCGCACACGTGTGTCTCCACGACTCTTCCGCCCAGTGCTACGGCAACTCCCACACTCTGATTTGTTTGCGCTCAGGTCACGCTCGAGATTCCTCCGCTGTTCGAGCTGACACTGAACAAATTCGACTTCCGGTTGACAAACTGCATTTACTGTTCGAAGACAAATCCAGAAATCGCTCGCAGACCATTGAAATTGAATCGAAATACGGAGAGACGGGTTCGGGACGCATTATGCATGCAAATTGTAGACGATACTAATCGCGGAAAATTCAATTGAAAGAAGATCTCGTTCGGGTGCATAAATTACTATTTCAATTAGAGCTGCTGCTGGCGTGCCGCGAAGAGGCAATTACATTGAGACGTTGTAAGCCGCGTGTTCCGCGTGAAACGCACGCCGGAGCGGCGCCCACGCGAGCTCCGATAACGATCGCCCGGCGAGGACAGCTCGGCGATCGTCGCGAGGTGATAGGTCGACGGATTCTCAGCGAGCTTCGCGCTTTTTCATCCGCGACCACGACCAACGAGAATTTGTAACGATCCTCGGACGAGATAACGCGTCCGATGGAAATTTTCCAATCGATGCTCGCGGACGTGCTTCAAGGCGCGTCCCATAAGCGAATCGTTACATAAAGAAATAGATATGTGTATATCTGCTTCTTCTTCGCTTCCTTTTTGCATACCATTATCGGACTCGGATGACTCGTTCGCTCTACGCTTGACAATTAATTGATTATCTTTCGGCAGAGCCCCACTTTCTATCGACTGATTATTTATTTATTTATTTATTTCACGGGTCAATTGGCCCTTTACAAGTGCAGTGAGAATAAAAGAGCAGATAAAGGAAAGAAGAAAAGAAAAAAAAAATAGTGAAAGATTTACATAATTAGAAATAAGAAAACGGCTATAAGAATAACAGAAGTACCATGCTATAAGGAGTTTATAAATTATGCATTAAGAAGTATGTACGAAGTTACGATGTAAGTTTCAAATTATATTCTTTGTCAGATTGGCGTTCTTTCATGCTCTGCTCAATTTCCAGTGATAAACATTTAATTATATTGGTATTGATAACGCAGATAGTAATAATAAGGTCTAAAATTTTTCAAAGGCGTGTCGATTGAATCAGAGATAAATATTGGATCTCGTCCGAGGGAAGGAAAAATGGGGGAAGTGTTCGGTTTCCGAATGACTCTGCATCTCGCGTGGTCGCGGTCCAGCGTGTATCGAGGAGAAGCGAAGGATGACGGCGGCCTCGTGTCGAAACCGAGGCGCAGATAAGCTCGTTTTAGCGCGAGATAGTTAATCTTCCGTTTAATCGGCTTGTTTATCTCGACGTGGTACAACCGCGCGCCGCCGCGCCGTAATGGAGGACAGCCCGCGAGAGGGATCGCCGCGACTTCTTCATATCCGAAGCTCCGCGTGTCTCGCAATTTGTCCTACACGATATTTCAATCGGTTCGATCCCACCGATTGAAATTAAAAATACTGAAGCGATACTCTGTAGGAGAAGCTTGTATTTTATGTATACAAGATGGCAATTGGTACTTCAATAAAGATTTCCTAATGATCTTTCAAATATATGTTGTCGATGTGTTTTTGATTAAATACGTGAATTGTTGAAAATCGTATTTCAGAAATCGGCGGCGCAACGAAAGGAGAAAAGTCGAGGGTAATCGTGACTGCGATCGAGCTTCGTCAAACAGTGAAAGTAATCTGTTGGAGCGGAGCAGGGGTTTCACGTGGCCGGTGGCTCGCTCGCGCGGCGTTCACCGTTCCGGTCTGGAATATCGAGAGATCGCGGATCGATCTTGCCGCGGGACGGAAGAAGAAATCGATCGCGATCCTCTTTCCCGGCTATACGATCCGTGGAAAGCTGTGACGCAAAAGCGGCTCGGCCCGGCTGAAAGCGAGCGATGAGGACAGCGCGCGGTTTTCGATCGCCGCTCGTAAAATCGGAGTTGCGTGTTTACACGTTATCTAATTACGCGTGGGCAGCCCGTAAATACGTTGCCAATTTGTTTAACGATTCGCCATTGTAAAACGAAGCACAAAACTTTCGGCAATAAATCTTTTTAACGAACAATTTGTCTTTCTTCTGTCCGCCGTAGCCCAGTATTTCCTTTTGCCGTTCGAACTCTTCCCGATTAATTAAAATGCCTATCGCGAAATGGCTAACGTCGCGACTTGTCGAGAAGCGACGTTTTCTATTCGAGCGAGGCTGGAAGCGGAGCGGCGCGCCGGTGCGTAGAGGAACGGATTAGAGATCGGTGGGTGTGTTGCACGCCGTTCGGATCGGGTGCGCGATCATGCGTTAAAATGAAAGGAGACGCGCGCGACGTGGCGAGATGAGAGACGAGAAAAACGCGTGCCCGGCCTCTGTCTTTCCTAAACGGACGCTCGTTCCCCGCTGGATATCGCGGAAATTCTTGTGAAATCCGTCACTGCATTTTTTCTTCCTTTTCTGTTCGTGTGAATGTCGTATATACAATATCTATTTTGTATCTGATAGTTATTACAGCTTTTTTTATATGAAAATTCTATTTTTTCGTCGTTTAACATTTGTTCAATATTTCTCTTATACTTTTATTGCATATTCTTGTACATCGAATCTGAGACTCCATTNTATTACAGCTTTTTTTATATGAAAATTCTATATTTTCGTCGTTCAACATTTGTTCAATATTTTTCTTATACTTTTATTGCATATTCTTGTACATCGAATCTGAGACTCCATTCGTTTGCTTTACGAACACTAAAACAATCAATGCATAATAAAACGCAACATCGAGAAGATACGCAGTGAGTCCGGACGATTAGGTTTGCGCAGCGCGTAACTAATTGCGACTAACGATACGCTTTATCTTAATCGCGAATGTCCGTGGAGAGATCCAGCGATAAGCAATGAACAGTCGAGGAACAATGGGTACTTGGCAAACGAAATCGGAATCGAGCGGCGACGAATCGGTTCGGGTTTTTGTACTTTCTAAACGCGATCCGGGATCGCGCTTTAGGAATTTCGCGATTAGCGTCGACCGTTTTTGTCAACGTTGGCAATAATGTTCGTTCGCGCGTAGAATTATTGCCTCATCGCGTCGATCGCCTATTCACGGATCCACGAAACCGTCAGAGTAAATCTTTTCGCAAGGTGGATCGGATAAAAAGGTTTGTTCTTATTTTTCCGTGGCCGCATTCCGGGTTCTTGGTCAATTGAACTTCCTGTTCTTCCAGACTTGTAGCGATTTATAGATATTCTTCTATTTCATGTGTTATTGACGTCCTTCCATTATTTGTGAATCGATCATTCTTGCATTAAATTTTGAACGAAATCCTGCAAGCTATAGTAAAGAAGAAGAAAAAGAAAACTCTGTTCTTGTTGTATATCATGTTGACATCTTAATGAAGGCTTCAATTATTATGCGATTAAGAAATGTTTTCATTCATTGCTAATTTGAACTTGAAAATGTAGAGGCATTCGGTGAAAGGGTTAAGCAGTGAGATCTTGCGTACCTTGGAGAAACCAGACTTGAGAAGAGAACGGCTTATTCGTGGTCGGTCAGCTTGAATTTATCGGCATTGGATAAACATCGTGCTTGATTTTAACCACCGAAGAGATACTTTTAGCAAGTGTTTTGACAAAAGTCATTGAACTCTTGATAGTGAAAAATTCGTTTATATTATTTATAAATTTTTTATATGTATTATGATCAATGTCCACTGTAAATAAATTGTTAATAAAAAAAATCAGCGCGTATAACAACCTATGTTGAAATAATGAAATGAGTATCTTAATTATTTTCTTATTTATGTCTTTTGTTATACTTAATAAAATAAATAAAGTGCATTCGAGTTAAAGAAATAAAAATTATACTTGCTATTTACAAGCAGACAGGAGGTCGGACACAAAAGATCGTAAGCGATGTTTCCGAAAGTATCATCGCCAAGAAATTCCGAGGGTATCAGCACAAAGGCCATAAAATCGACCTTTGGGCACTTCAAAAATCTACCTGCAAGTGAACAGCGGGCTGATTTATGGTCCCCGAGTTGCCGACTTTCGGCTAATTATCACTTGGTCACACCGAAGTCTCCGNTAATGAAATGAGTATCTTAATTATTTTCTTATTTATGTCTTTTGTTATACTTAATAAAATAAATAAAGTGCATTCGAGTTAAAGAAATAAAAATTATACTTGCTATTTACAAGCAGACAGGAGGTCNCAATGAAATGAGTATCTTAATTATTTTCTTATTTATGTCTTTTGTTATACTTAATAAAATAAATAAAGTGCATTCAAGTTAAAGAAATAAAAATTATACTTGCTATTTACAAGCAGACAGGAGGTCGGACACAAAAGATCGTAAGCGATGTTTCCGAAAGTATCATCGCCAAGAAATTCCGAGGGTATCAGCACAAAGGCCATAAAATCGACCTTTGGGCACTTCAAAAATCTACCTGCAAGTGAACAGCGGGCTGATTTATGGTCCCCGAGTTGCCGACTTTCGGCTAATTATCACTTGGTCACACCGAAGTCTCCGGGTTTTACACGCTTTTAGTACATGCTGTAAGTAGAGCATAACCAGTAGTGGTCGGCCCGAAAGTACGGAAACGCAGCGTAACGCATCGTATTACCCGCTCAGTAGGGATTGACCTTTATACGAATTCTATTGCCATAAAGGATATGAGAATTCTCATGATCTGCTGTACGAAGCTATCAATTTTGAGAAAGGAAAGTTGTCAACGAACGTTGATACCGTCCACAGATTCTTCCCTCTTCTATAGCAAAATAGAGCAGGGTAAAATTCTCCTTTTTCGAATTGATCTTTTTGTTCATTTTTATAGAAATCAGGAAATCTCAAAAGAATTCTCGATTCCTCTAGATACTCTTCGTTACAAGTCTTAATCAATTCCACTAATTGTTTAAAGCAGCATTAAAATTTGCATCAAGTTTCGATTGAACCTTGAGTCATACTTTGGGTGCATAGAAATTACGCCACGGTTGAAGTGTAATATTTTAATTGTAATTATAATGAAGTTACAGGGATGCTTTTATACAGTATGTATAGATAAAGGCATAATATAATCGTCCTTAATTCGATTCGACGTAAGTATGCTTAATAAATCCGTTAAGTTTATTATCGCCTATTTAGTGGGAGAGATAGGGAAGGATTGGAGGAGAGATATGTACTTGGAACACCGTATCCGTGATATCCTTAGGTGAAAAAAGGGTCGTGATCTCTTTCTATGTCGTCAACGCCGTTACCAAAACGCTATTCACATATCGTCGCCTAGGACCGAACGAAAAGAAACAAGATAATCGCCTGGTTCGTTGAGCCATCGATACGGGATGGGAACACGCTTTCTTATCAATCTATTCGTTCCGAACTTAACAATCATCCGCAAAACCGAGCTTCCACGTGACTCGCGTTAATTCGATAAGATCGCATTCTCATATTTATATATGTATACGTATATCTATATCTATATATATTTATATATATATTAAAAATCACGAAGAACTTCCGTATTCTTTTTATCCTTTTTACAAACGTTATTATTACCTAATGAAAATTTGTACAGAGACTCTCGTAAAACATTCTTCTCTTAATTACAACACACTCTCGCTACAATCACCGTCCTTCTTCGTCGCTTTGGCTTCGCGTCGACTAACACAAGAACTCGATGATTTCTCTACAATTCCTTTCGTTCATCGAGGACCGACCTACATCTCTAAAAGAACAAATCGTAAAGAAAAGAAAGGGAACGTCGTCGATGATCTTCTCCCGCGCATCTGCGACTAAATCGTGCTGTGTGAACAACGTCATCGTCCTTACGATGTGTCATTAAAAGGGTAGTTCGAGTTTTTGAAACTCGAGGAAATAGTCTCTCGCGCGATGCAAGCTCGCGACGTCAATAAATAATATACTACGATAGGCGATTCCGATGAGAGGGCTTAGGAAATGGGAACGATTATTAATTACGTGCACGTGTACCATGAAAACGAGCCTGTAGGAACTACGCTATTGAACAGCTTGCCCGTTAACGTGAATGTGTGTGTGTGCGTGTGTCTTGCGGATGTTTTAGTCGACCTCCTCGGGTCATCACTCTTACTGTGCAAAAAAAAAAATAATCGTGGGAAGCGAAATCCCATGTACGCGCTCTTCACTTTTGCGTTCGTAACGTCCTTTTTTATGTGCTCCTCGAGGAAACACATGAAACATAATCAGAGCCAGACGCTCCTCTCACTAATAGTATTTAACTTCGAAACACGACCGACGGAATCTACCTACTTTAAAAAAACGTTACATCGAGACATTGTTCATAGCGGTGACACTAAGACAGTAATACTCTTCTTCTTCGACCGGGCTATGTCGAGATTTCGATGACAGGTTCCGAAGTGTTATTGTTCAGCAGTTCCGGCTTGTCTCTCAGCTTACAGTCGTACTGCGGCGGTGGCGTCGACTCCTTGGCTTCGACTGGGGATAATCCGTCGGTCTCATCCAAAGGAGACACACCTCCTTCACTATCTTCTTCCTCGTCATATTCGGTCTCTATCTTCGCCTCGTGGATGTCGTGAATTCTGCTCGGCAAGTAAGCCGGATGCGGCGGCAATCCGTACCCAGCTTCTCCACCATACGTCACCTTTCCCATAAAGGATCTAATCTCGTCGAAGTATGTATCTTCCCTCTCGTTCTCGTTGCTGCTTCCAGGCGAGTCCGCGACGGAAACCACACCGCTTCCATCGTCAGCTTCATGTTTCTTCAGATGTCTATCCAAATTCGTCTGCTGCCCGAAACACCTCTCGCAGAGCGGGCATTTGAACGGCCTCTGTTTGTCGTGGATATTCCTCACGTGTCGCTGAAGGTTGCTGGAGATGCTGAACGATCTCTCGCAGTATTTGCACTTGTACGGTTGCTCGCCGGTGTGTGTGCGAAGATGTCTAGTCAAGTTCGCCGATCTGGGGAACACCTTGCCGCAGAATTTACAAGAGTAACGGTCCTTCATCTTGCCGTGGGCATGATGATGGTGATGATGATGCGGCGTCGGTATGACGGCCTCGTCGAACTGTGACACGGTGCGGAACGGCCCCAACGGCGGCCTCGCGAGTAAATCGAACCCACCGCCTCCTGGCCTAGCGCCGCTGAGCCCGTTCATCAACGTTCCTAAAAAAGGTAGTCCACGAGGTGGACCGAACGGCGGCAGCGGTGGCAGCAGCCTGGATTCCGGGGTGGCGCCCGAAGGAGGCGGCGGACCGCCCGGAAATCCTGGAAACGAGCCCGTCGGCGCGCGATACATCGCCTCCAGGAACATCGGATGAATCGGTCTGGGGTACGCCATGTGCGGGGGCGTATTAGTGGGTGGCTGTTCAGCTGGCAAACTGGTTCTCAAATGTGGGCTATTGGGAACTTCTTTGGACTCGACCTCCATCGGCGTCGATGCCTCTTCTTCGGATTTCGTAGGTTCCGGAGGCGGTGGAGCCTCGTCCATAGGAATCGGAGCTGGCGACGGACTGCGAGACTTTCTCTCGGCTCTGTTGGAATTTGATTCTTGTTTCTTCGTTTGCACTCTCAGGTCCAGGGGTTGATCCGCGGTTTCCTCGTTCGGCGCAGCGCGCGTGTCCGAGTCTGGTTTCTTCTCGCTGCCTCTGTTGGATTCGCGTTTCTTAGACGAGTCGTCGTTGCTCTCCGGAGTAGGCTGAACGGGCGGCCTAGCTGGAGATGGTCTGAACGAGGACGTAGCCTCCTCGGCAGTGGATGGAGACACTTTGCTGTGTTGCGGTAACACTCTCGGTGGAGTGAAGCGTTCCTTCTTCGGACTGTCGCTCCTCTTCTCGGCCTCTTCGACTTTCGGCGGAAACAAAAGCGGTGTGTTCAGGAAGTTGGGAGCATTTGGGAAGATCCCGGGATAAGGTCCCATCAAGCTAGGCGGATAAAAGGGTAATCCTCCCGGCAGACCAACGGGAGGTCTCGGGTAGACCAGGAAGGGACTCGGTGCCGAGGTCGGTAATTGAGGCATGGCTCCCGGCGGTCCTGTGGGAGGCGTCGAGTCACAGAAACGCTTGTGCTTCGTCAAGGACGTGACCGTGCTAAACGACTGTCCGCATTTAACGCACTTGATTTGCATGCGACAGTCCGCGTGCATGCGTTTATGCCGGCATAAGTTCGAGAACTGTGTGTACGCCTTGAAGCAGACCTCGCACTGGAACGGCTTCACGCTGCTGTGGATGTGAGTGTGCTGCTTCAGGCCGGAGCTGGTCGCGAACGTTTTCCCGCACTCGGTGCACGCGTGACTCCTCGCGCCCACGTGATGCGTGCGGATGTGACGCTGGAGGTTCGACGGGTCCGTGAAGACCTGCGGTTTGTCCGACTGTTAGCGAAACTTTGAAGATGTTATCCGGAAGAAAACGTGTCGAGTGAAGTTCGTTCGGGACAGAGGTGATGACTTACCTTCGGACAGTTTTCGCAGGGATAATTTCGTAGATCGCCGTGGACGATCGCACGATGACGGACCAACAGCGGCCGCCAGGCGTAAGCGCGCGGACAGTTGTCGCAGCGATGCTGTTCCGCCGGGTATCGGTGACAAGTGATCAAATGACTGTCCAATCTGAAACGCGAATAAAAATAGTTGTACGTGAAATGCGGGAAAAATGTTTGTCACGAAAGTTGCACTAAACACTGGCCGACGGGTTCTCACCCTGTAGGGAATCGGGAATGACGAGCGCGAGGCGATCTACATAGAAGAACGGCACTTCGTGCGCCGGTAAAAAGCTATGGAACCACGGCTAACGTAATCGCGTCGAGATCTCGGAGGTGGGTCGCGAGCAAGGAACCTCGAACCAGATAATAATCGATCCGGGGCCGCGCACCGGCGAAGACTGCGCTCGGTGCAGTCGAGGATGATGACTAAGTGACTCCGGTAGCGCGGCAGCGGACAAGCTTCTCGCGTAATAACGGTCGCACGCCCCCGAAGGAAGAGGGTGGTCATCGCGCGCATACACACACACACACACGCGTACACACGTACGCGGAAAATAAGAGAGGGAGAGAGGGTGTAGAAATGTTGGGGGTGTCGCGAGCCGGGCACGCCGGTTATGGTCACAGGATGTGCCATGGTGTGGTGGCGGCATTGATTTTACACCCTCGAAACACACGTGTCGCGTGAAACCTATTCGTGGTGAGATAGTAGGCTCACGGTGACGGTGCGCGGTGCCAGATGAGCTGCGGGCACGCGACGCCTTCGATGATGCATAAGGGGGCGGCTCGATGCAACCGAATGCGGATCTCGCGCGTACTTTATGCGCGCCACAACAGGTGACTGAGCTCGCGGCCAACCCGAGGAGAACGGAAGCGCTTGGTGTCGCGGCCTGTCGCCAACCCGGGAAACAGATGCCGGAACGGGACGAAATGGATGCCCGAAATTGGACCGGTTAACCCGGACAACGTCTGAATCTTTTTTTTCCGATCAGTTATAACGCAGCGTTTTGTTCAATGAAAGAGGATTAAATTGTATAAAATCAATTTCTGAGTTTGGTCGACGTGAATATTTATTTTCAATTAAATCATGTACGATAATTAAGGAAACGAGTAATCGAATCGTGGGAAGGCAAATAGCGTGAGCCTCCATATGGCGGCAGTCGCATCGGTCAAGTATTTGACTTTTCGTTAAACGGCGTTACGCAAACAGCGTCGACCCCTGAAAAAGCTGATCGCGACCCTCGAAACGTTCGCGTGCACCGGGGGCCCTCCTCTTTTCGTGAACCACCGCTCTGATTTCGAGTGGATAACGCGCCGCTTGTTCCTGTATTCTGTCGATTAACCCCGAACGATTGCCTTCGAGAGTCGTTGTACATCGAAATTTGACTGATCAACGGTAGAAATGATAGACGTATAAATAATTACGTCCCCGATTCGCAGCCTGCGTGCCGCTAGAAACAATTCGCGACGATCTAATATCAAGAGCCTACAACAACTTCGCTTCATGAATTCTTTATGGATTACGTTTAATACAACGTAACAACGGGGTTAGCATATGGTATTCGCGAGAAAATTAGAAATGAAAAATGTTGAAGCACTTACAATTCGATATCTTGGAACGGCTTGTCGCAGACGGTGCACCTTATTTCGCCCTCCTCCTCGTCTTCCTTGTCCTCGTCTATGGTGCCGCTGTGTTGCGAGGCTGCAGGCAGAAAGAGAAGAAAAGACACATGAAACGGCGCGAACCAACGGAGAGAGACACAAGCCTGGACACGGTCATAATTCCGTTCCAATTTGTGACGGGCTGCGGCCCTATAAATTACACCCCCTGAGCACGATGATACGTGACCCGTCCCGGTGTGGGCGAATTACGTGATCGAGAATTCGCGCGGCGACGCCGCCGTGCCACAGAGTGGCGTGACAAGTGGACGCCGCGATTGTTCCTGAATTATTAAATCTAACCGGTATTATCATTTCACCTATCCTGCACTCGTAACTTTTTCCGCCTATACTATCTCTTTTATATTACGTTCGTATACCAGTTAGTCTGATCACTACCTCGAAATCGTCACCAAGTTTTCACATTTTTATATACAAAGTCGCGAATAAATATAAGATTGTGTAAAGAATTTTCAATTATAATGAATCAGAATACTTAAAATAATTCACAACCCGGTGAGGAAATTATAAAGTGTGAAATTGTATTCAACGTGAGACACAGTCACCAAGGAGCACCTTCTTTTGCTGCAGTTTACTCGGGATTACGATGCTGAAGTCAGCAGAGACAACTGATAGAGTGATGCACCGGTCAGCTCGGTAGCACGTTGTCCCAGGACTGAAAACGCGAACGGGGGTTGTTTCCTATTGGCAACGAGTTCAGCCAATCGCAGGTGAGCCTCGTTTGCCCCCTGCGGCTTCTCTTCACCCTCTACCGACAGGAGCAACGGCAGGTAAAATCAGGGACCCGTGAACGGGAGATAGCATGGAAGTTTTAATGACCTGATCCTACGTTTACTTTTAACGGTTTCAGTGATCCAGTTATACTAAAGAACATTTTACGTGGGTCTCTGTGTCTGTCGGTCTATGTCTGTCCGCATTCTTTTGTTACTGTCAATTTCTTGATTAATTTGTCAACTTATACATATATCTTGGGGCCCCCAGGGATTGGAGATGCGCTTAGATCCGAATTTACATGTTCAAACCGCAGAATATCAAAATTAATAGTCCCTTAGGTCAAATTCTGTCATCATTCTGTCATCATTCTGTCAAAGACTGACTGCTTAACCCATTAGCTGTCACGATCCCCATTTGGGTACTTTGGAATGCCTGAAGGATTTGAAATGCTGGAAGCCATTACTTATCCGGCGAAACATTTAAAAAGAAGAATTTGGCAGATAATGAATTAATGAAAAATAATGAGTTCAACAATTATATGTATTAATAATATAATATTTTTAACTTTTAATAAGAAATATGTAAATACTAATTTTGCTAGCAAAGGGAATAAACAGTTATGCTATAAGGAGACTGAAAATGTTGGAGGATTTTAAAATACGAAAATAATTAGCAATTATGCACGTTGATCGAATATTGGCCGGGCGAACGGTGAAGTCGGAACCCGCCAACGGTTATTTAAATCTGCCGCTACACTTGTCCCGAGCATATGGTCTAACGATGGCCCCCAACGGACCTTCATGGGAACCGGGCACAGCCCCTACGCCGCCAACTACGCCCCATGCCGCCGTAACATAAACCCCCATAGGACGTTAATCGGTGCTCAGTCCACGACTAATTTGCAGCGGCACGCCGTGAGTTTAAACAATGCGAAGGATGCGGCAGACCTCGCGACCAGCTAAACGGGGTCACACGTCACTATTTAAATTATTATAATTAAAAATATATCTTGCAAACAGCAGTTAACAATGAGAAAATATATTAATCGTTCAGATTGACGAATTTTATATAAAATCTTATTATCTAAACCTAAGAATTGTTGATTCAATGGGAATTTAATATTGGTTTATGAAAAAATGGTTATATTATAGCTGCGATGTTGAGTTAAGAAGAAATGGTTGTCGAATAAAAAGTTGGCGGGATATTTCGATGCGGAAAGTCAACAGGTGGGATCCACTGGCAGCACCCCCTGCAGCCGTGTCAGTTGGCGGTTGCATGGGAAAAAGTAACGGAAATCAATGTTTCCGTGGCATCGTGACGGACTAGGATCAAGTAGGCGCTTCGTGGAGGAATTCGAGCGAGACTTCAAAACGGAAACGCTCGCTCGTCCGGAATATGCTAATCCCCTGCAGTTATTATTAACGAGACTACAATGGAACATTATTTTTCAAAACGTACCGTTCGAACTCGTAAATCGGGTGAAACACGAGTGAAACATCAAACAGGACGTGTCATTAGTTTCGATGAATCGGATAGGGTGGCCGCGTGTGCCACCCCCTCGGGGTGGAAAATAGTCGCGTGCCCTTTTATGCGCGGATACCCCTTTTTTCGGCGCTCGGTACCCTTTTTTCTCGCCCGGGTTACGCGCGTGTTAATCGACAATACCCGGTCATAAATTATCTGCGACCCTAAATAGAACCATCCGGGTACAGACGCATCCCGCGGTGGTCGAAGTAAAAAAAAGTGGCTGCCGCGAAAAATCGAGACCATAATTCACGATGTTAACTGCCTAAGCCAGTTGCATCTACGCCCCCCGGTTCACGCCCTCCAGCGCGCGGTTTACCGAATCGCTAGAAAAAAATCGTTGCTCGGGATTAACTCGTTCGTTGCGTTTATGCGGCGAACAACGGGAACGATCGAACGTAAATAAAACTGGACGTGCCCGACAGCTTTTTCGCTTGTAAAAACTATTTTCTAAACTCTCTAAACGCTTCGCGCACCCTTCGCTAACGTTCGGGCTCCCTCCGCTTTGCATTCAATGGCAAAAAAGTGATCCGATCAAGGGTTGCTACAGGGCTGTTTGATATCATTATCCTCGCACGCTGCATATTGTCAGAGATTTGTGAAAATTGGATCAGCTTCGAAAATCTTGAATATAAGCTAACTGTTCTTTTTGGTTTAAAGAAGAGAATTCTTATTAAAACCAAAACAGTGTACGATGTATAAAAAATTGACTGCTTAAAAAGCTGCCAACTGACAGATGACGGAGTTTAACAAGTATAGTTATGAATAAACATCAACCAGTTGGAGACTACTTCCGTCTCGGTAAAATTGACCTTCCCCTTCGCAGATAATTTATAAGCGGAGCGGGTGGGAAATCTTCGAAATTTTAATTGTTCAGGGGAGAAAGGTTGGTTTAATTAAGAACGAGACTGTGCCGCGTGTCTTCTGTCCTCTCGAAGGCGACGTTTACGAGCCGAGGAAATTGCGAAGGAAAAATCGTCGCCGAATTAACCGTGGCAGACACCGCTTGAACTTCGACAATAATCCCGGTTTTAATTACCGCGACATCTGGGTGTCGCTTATATTACCCCCTTTAATCTCCGCCTCGCAGTCATCTCGACTCTCGGATCCTGACCATCGCGTAGAAGTTACAACCAGATAATTGTCGAGCAGCCAGGCACCTAACCGTGCGCACCCAACCCTCTTTCCCAAATAATATATTTCCCGCGCCTACTTCACCTAATGAAACTCTAAGACGAATGGCCACCGTGCACCGAACTTTGAATTTTCACACACACACACACACAAATCCCCTTCACCGAGATTCATAGCTAAAATTCTTATCGATAGAAACAATTACTTTTCTTTATACATGAAACGCTGTGTTTGACTCCCATAAATTAGTTTCGAATGTAAAAGTGGATACAGGTGAGAGGCAAGGTTAACGCGCGGCACGAGTGCGTCTATCTCGCGATAATCAGCGCTTATTACCGGGTGGACAGAGGGTTAATACGCAACGGCCGACCAGGTGAATCACGCCGGAATCAGGGGTGCATGACGAGCGGCCAGCGATTCACGATTTTACCCTCTTATTTCCTCCCTCTCGCATCGCGGCGGTGGCTCCGCTTTACGAAGACACCTGCCTCTTCCGTGCTTTCGGTTCGACGCACGAGTCGCGATGTGTATCGGCCCGAGAAGTCGTAAAGCCAGCTTGCACCCCCAATCGCGTGTCCAATTGGGAATATTTTAATCGGTTCCATTATCTCGTTCGTTTCCGCTGTCAGTTGGCGAACGCTCTTTCGATTTCTAACCACTCCCGGGCAAAGAGTTTCCGATTACGCTTCTGGTAATAAATTCAAAGATGATAGAGGTGCTCTTGAGCCACTCGAGCTATTTGTTATCTCGGTCGAACACTCTTCTCGAGGGGTGAAGTGCGGTAATAGAGACAAGATCTCGAATGCTATTCGATACTCACCGGTCTCCCGGTCGCTTCTGTCCTCGGTGGTATTCTCGCCGAGCATATCCTGGAGCTGAAGAGGTTCTCGAACACCGAGAAGCAGCTCTTCACCCGCCGCAATGTCCCGCACCGCCTCGTACACCATCTGCGGACAATGACCACCCTTGAATCATCCGACCCTTTCATCGCGAATGATCTCCTCGAGTAGCCGTGCCACTCGAAACGAATACCAAAGATGCTAACATATTACTCAAGAATTATGGGCTTAAGTGGTTTCGATCGAATGACAGGGAAGATATGAAAATACATACAATGGTGTTACAATATATTTAAGGTTGTATGAGTCGTAAGATATCTGCCAAAAGTTTAAGACATGTAATAAAAAGCTGTGTCCAATATTTGAAGCAATTCGGAAAAAATGATAATTACAGAAGAATAAAGTTTATAAAATTGTTCGATTTGCTTTTCTAGGTCCTAAAGAATTTTTAATGCATAATTTCTGATATTCTAATACATAGTTTTGGGATTTTTTTTATTGAACTGTACGTGACTTGCAACTGTCTAACTTTTTATTGTATATTTTAAATAATATGCTTGAAATTGATATTATTTCAATAAAAATTCTGACATTCGACAGAAAAATGCAAGATTTAATAACTTTTTAATAGGCTTGCAAAATTTCTAAAATTTTGTATAGTGTTCTAGTAACTATTGTAATTTCAATTCTTTGTCATTATTTTTATGTAAGGGTTTGAATAATTTTAATAATAAATTCGAAAGCATTGGAGGAAATGTAAAGTTATGACTAGGTTCTTTAATAAACTCGTGCTATCAGGCGACACCATTTTCGAGTTAAGTCGCACAGTTTGAAGGCAATGAAAGGATGTTTATGGTATCGTCTGAAGGCCCCCGAGAAGTCATTACGATCCTGTGGGGCTCTCTGATAGAGCGGTGCCACATCATCCCCCATTCCCACAGCGATTGCGAACAGGGTGTAGGAAGTCAGTGAAACGACCCCATAGGGTGACTTAATAACTAAACACCCTGTATACACGCGGCTTAGGGCGCGGCCGATCGCGAGCACCATGTGCCACGGTTCACAGAGATACAGAATCGAAAGGACACGATATCCGATCAAACCGAATTGACACCGTGACCTCGACTGCCTCCAGATCGCTTTATTACTTTTTTTAACAGTTCTTTGTCTTCGTCCTATCTGCTTATTTAAACAGTAATGCATATCTCTTTGTAAATGGGCCGATAAATGTTCTCGAATGATTCCGATTTTACGGCGCATAAACTTTGCCAAATATTTGATTGCATTACGAGTATCGGCATCGCGTTAATCCTTATCGGAATGGTAGGGAATCGATACAAATCGTTTCTTCTAACAACACCTGCGCGGCGCAGTTAACATTACAGAAAGTACATTGTGTAACTATTAACGAAGTTCAAACAGCGGTTCATTTGCCAGTTGCCGAGCCCGAGCCGGCTTACGTAGTCGCGGTTTCAGTTCCATCAGTAAGTACGTTTCCCATTTTTATTAGTTTCGCTAACAGGTGGAATGAACTGCGCCTGACACTCGTGTAATTATACCTTCCATCAACTGCAACTGTCGATCGCGTGTCAGTTGCGTCCGAATTTCGTAAACGGAGTTCAATGCCGAACTGTAAAACAATTATCGGAACACGCGCCGCCGCGGGAATGGGAAACGTAGGCTTGCCATTCGGCCGTGACCGGAAGTTCTAATCGGTCCCCGGCGCATAAAACTCGATGACAAACTTGTGAATGCGAGCGCGTTTCGTTACGGTTCTATTTTGAATTTCTCGAACGCCGTTTTTATTACCTGTCCACCGATCAGCACGTGCCGCATGTTCACCGCCTGCGGATTGTTGGTGCTTCGTATGTACTTCAGCCAATTCTTCGTTTCGTGCGACGCGTCCAACCAGCCTCTGACCCCGGTCGCCGCCGTGCGGACCTGCAAACGATAATTAATCATTCATTCGCGATTCCACGATGTACATCGTTGAACGAACGTTGTCTCCGCGAGACGACTTGTATTCGAATCGTCTATTGCACCTGACGGACAATGAATTTCCATCAGAACGGTACACGTGCGGAAAACAGTTTAACGAATGGCGAACTTCCGGAGGCTAGCCGCAGCATTGTGGACTCGGGACATTGCGTTTAACGGATTACACCGGCCACGGATACGTCCAGCATCCGATGGGGTGTGTAGTCACCCCGCTTTCACCCCGAGACAAGTGATTTTTTCAATTGTTTCGCGCTCGCACGCAACGCTCCGAGACGCGCTTGGTCAGCCAAGCGTCTCACCCCAAGAGATACGCCCCTTTTCTTTCTTTCCACCGATTCTCACCCTCGTCTCACGCTGTAAACACATTTCGCACTTTCCAACGTTCTCGTCGTCTCCCAGAATGACCGTTCACAAACGTCAACGTGATATCCCTGTTTTGTTTCAGATATATCATTATAAAATCAATAACAAACAGAAAATATTATAATACAAGAGATTGTACGTTGGAAATATGAGCTGTGCCCCTAACGACATATTGAGGATTATATTTCCTGTTTGTTCCGGAGTAGAAAAGATGTTGGAATTCTTATCACAGATATCTAGCTCCTAAGCGTGAGTCCAGAAGAGGGTTCGAACGTACCACCTGCCGGGAGCGAATGCAACTCGCTATGCCGTGGCCATAAAAATCAATGCATCGCAGGTGGATAAGCGTCTACTTACTCGCAGGTAACTCGAATACCAAGTCCCGAAGGAATGTTCCCCGGGAAGAGCTTTGCTCATCCGTGTGTCCCGGATAATCCGCGGTTTGAGTAAACATCACTAAAAACATCGGATGAGCCGCTTCGAGTTTACTCACGCCTTGACACCTCTGCTTCTTCCCAATATTTATCTTAAAATAACAAACGTCTATTGGCGAGTTACAAACAAAAACGAATTCATTAGAAATTCCTATTGCACTTTATGTTGTAAACAATTATATTCTATCCTTTTTATTTAAATATCATTATATTTGAATAGTCCACTTTGTATTTTGTAACCCTGACGATTTCTCAGAAAACGATCGTTCGAGTATCGATGATCGATTCAATGGGCTCAGGTAGGGACTGGCGGTACAATGCTGGGAGTGAGATAGCGTCGATGAGAGCGACGGGAAACGGAACGATTTCCCATAATGGCCAGTTTAGCTACCGGCCTGCTAAGGAGCGATTTTGGAAGATGGGCACGAACGAACGGCCACAATAGGGCCCCTGGCTGTAACGCCACAGATTAGGATCCCACGCGACTGACACCCTTGACAATGATGCGCCAAGTCGGCTACTTATTCGTGCGGCAAAGGACATTTTCACAGAAGAGAATAAAAACTTGCTGGAACTTCAACTCCATGAATGGGGGTTTCGCAGAGCGAAAATCTTCATTCTCAACGCTTGAATAATACAACCTCCTATACGTATTGTACGTCGTTTGTAGTATACTGTATGTACAATACATTAAAAGATCCAGACTAGGCTACGATAGTACTGGATCAAACGACAAGTTTTTAAGATACACAAAATTTCAATGAGATATAAAAATTTATTTTATTGGATTCGATTCAATCTCTAATGTGGATACGAATCTCGATTTTTTGGGGTGGCTGTAAAGCTACGGATCAGTAGGAATTTCTGTTCGCTTTGTCGGTGAGCTCGGACATGTGCTAACAATCCGAAGGACAGATTTGTCTAGCCACGGATCTTGTTCCCATAATCATTCATCGCTGCGGAGGCAGTTATGGTTTCCGAGAGTTCTCTCGTCGCAATCGAAACACGCATTAACAAACGACAGACTCTTTTCGATTAAAAATGGAAGCGGTTCCAGGAAAAATGTTCGAGAATTTGAGCACGTATTCTGATCACTCCAATTATTGTTTTCTTAATCGGAAAGAATTAATTACGAGCTGTGCATTATCTTCGCACAATGACGGCGAGGCGCGAGAAAAATGGGTTCAAAAAGAAACGCGGGTTAAATGGAAAGCGGAAGCAAGGAAGCAAGGGAGCCAAGGGAAAAGACTTTTAGCGCGGTCGACGCGCGGATAAATTATAATTGCATGATTCCTTGAGCCTCTTTAAACGCAGCGCGCCTCGCCGCGAAATTGCTAAAATTGGCAGAAATGCGCGACCATTTTAATTACATCTCCCGCGGCTGTGTTGATTTTTCTCTATGAACTTCCATCCTCCGGAACGGCGAGCCACCGTTCACAGTTCGACGCCTGGATGCCGACGATGATAATTGAACACCGACCTGCACGACTCGTGAAAATAGTGTAATAAACGAGAAACAGAATCTATAGAGAATTTTCACTCGTTCAGAATTTCAATTCATAATCGCACTACCGATGTGGGTCAATTTTTAATAGGAAAAATACCTACAAACGTCGGTTAGTAGAATGTTCTTTCACAACTCCGAGCGAAGGAAATTCTGTGGAACGTCCTAATTTGTCTGTTCAACAAGAAAGGAGAAGGGAAAGGACGCGCATCTCGGTTGATCTGCAGGACACGCGGTCAGGAGGAGAATCCTCGCCCGGCATGGGGCCAAGCCGTGTCACACAAAACACGCGACCCTGTCCTCTTTTCCCTTTTGTAACCTCACACCTCCAACAAAAACGAGCCGACGAAAGATCTTTCCACGTCGACTGGATTTTACCGAAAATACCCGGACGAGAAAGGAGCAGACAGCGGCGGATCCTCCAAGATCTTCCTCGCTCGCTCAATGGACCCTCATAATCGGCGAGATTCCGCGTCGTTTTCCACGTTTCCCGGGGATCAACGCCGCGCCGGCACGGGCGGAAAGATCGTGATCTTCCCGTGGGGGGAAACGTCGCCTTTGGTACGTGTCCATTCACAAATTAAGATGTCCAGGTGACCTGGATCCGTTCCCGTCGGCTCTCTTTTTGGGCCTCGAAAAGTGGCCGAAATGAATCACGTTTTTTGTGCGGTGAATCGGACGTGCCGTGGAGATCGTGAAAACGGGAGGCATTGTCCTAGCGTTAGCGTAATTTTAACGGCAGAGCGCGGAAAAGAGACGAGGCGACGGTGGACAAAAGTAATGAATAAAACGGATCGATAGCCTATGATAGCACCGTGATGGCTGACGCAAAAATGCTTTTAGCCGACACGGAGCACGGCGTGTCCCCTCCGAACCTCCCCCTGGAAAACTCACCCCGCGACATTTATGATTCCTCAATTTCGTGGCATCGTAACGTGTCAATTTCGAGCCGTTTCAATGCGATTTTCTGCCAAACTTTTTCAACGCTCATGCGAATTAAAATAATTGACATTAAACTGTATAACCAATAATAAGAATCGGGAATTGTCCGGGGTGACCGGATCGTATCGCATCGGCGCCGTTATTGTCGCGTGACGCAACAATAGCGTATCGAATTTCATTTTCACCCCCCGAAGCTCATCGAAAGAGAGACCTCGTAAACATCGTGCGCGACGCGGCGCGCGCACTGCCGAATTTCCCAGAGTTTCGAGAAATTCGTTGGGCGTCGNTCCCCGAAGCTCATCGAAAGAGAGACCTCGTAAACATCGTGCGCGACGCGACGCGCGCACTGCCGAATTTCCCAGAGTTTCGAGAAATTCGTTGGGCGTCGTCGGGGAGACTGGAAACGGTCAATTATCATCCCCTAAATAACGGAGCTGTTTACGATTCCGGGCGTCGTGTAGCGCCAGCGCAATCATCCCTCGACAGAGGCCGATTAGCCTTGGCAACATCTTTGGTTAATTCCCTCTTAGCTCAGTTTAAAGCCCCGCCTCGTCGAAGAATCGCAGCCGCCCTTAATTAATTCCGATCCATCGACCGTTCTCCGAANGTCGGGGAGACTGGAAACGGTCAATTATCATCCCCTAAATAACGGAGCTGTTTACGATTCCGGGCGTCGTGTAGCGCCAGCGCAATCATCCCTCGACAGAGGCCGATTAGCCTTGGCAACATCTTTGGTTAATTCCCTCTTAGCTCAGTTTAAAGCCCCGCCTCGTCGAAGAATCGCAGCCGCCCTTAATTAATTCCGATCCATCGACCGTTCTCCGAAATCAGAACACGCGTTTCCTTTCGCGAACGTCGTTTCTCGACGAGCCGTTTCGTCGGACAATCGAATTCGCGACGAAATGAAATTTAAATGAATCGGGTATCGAGCCGGCGGACCAGGTTTCATTACATTTTTGATAACCAATCGAATGAACGATAAAGAGGACGCGGGTCGTAAATAAAAATCAACCGTTACACTCGCGTCGGGATATCGGTGTTCCAATTTCGCGGTTCGGTTCAATCCGAACGGAGACAATCGAGTTGATTCTATATAGCCGCGCGCGATAACCGAATCTCGCCGCCCCGTGAAAGACAAGCTCGAACGATTTATACAGAGTTTCCCTGTACCGGAATCGAATACATATTTTCCCGCGATACTTGACCCACTTGACTCGTGCCGGGAAAGTAATGCAAGTAATGACGAAGCGAACGGTGCTCTTCGACCCGTGTCTAACGTGCAGCAGATGCCACCCCCGACGACCGTTCACGGAGCCGAACCTCCTTCTCCCCCGTGTGCTCCGTTTCCTAAGGGAAGCTACCCTCCGCGTATCTAGCGGTATAAATTATATCCGAGTCGCGTCACTGCCAGCCCCTTATATGATCGATCATTACAGAGAGATTGCCAGAAAATTTGCCAAAATAACTTGATCCGGCGTCGACCATCGTTTTCCCTCTTCCCGAAAGGATTTATTTCCCTTAACTCGTTGCCGTCAGGACTCGATGATAAATATCAAGAGAAACATTCGTGTAAGCAGTTTTCTTGACTGGATCTGTGACCGAAGTAGCGTCGCGTCATTCAGGAGGGGAAGCAGTCTGTTCGGTGCAAGTGCATCCCAATTAATGAATCGGCGGCGAAACGTGCGAGACAATTAAGTTGACGCCGGGTAGTAGTAAGTAGAGCTCAGGCGACTGCCGGCGGCGGCGTCGTGATTAATTCAGGCCAATAGTGGAAGGCACACACGGAACGCCTCCAGGCCGCAGTGTATTCCTGTGTATATTGAACTTAGGCTACCTCCCTGAACCGGACCAGATTAGTTCGGTCATTGTGGCCGGGAGTCTGCGCCCGTTCGTATGCTCACAATCTGTCAACCGTGCGAGAACGGCAAATTCTGCCAATCTCGGGACTAAGTACGGGACTCCACACGTGCGAACCCGTTTCCATGGATATTTCCGGACGCCGTTTGAATTTTCCAACCGATTCCCCGGTAATCCGCGGGGAATCAAAGCCGGGGAGTCCTCGGCCGATCGAATCGAAGGAAATCGTACGAACGGTCGATTGTGCGAAACGCGATTTCTCCTCTCAATTTTTTGTCGTCCAGGGAAACAATGACTGGCCGTTGATTACTTGTCGGCGCATTGACCGGCCGTATTGAGTTTGCATTTTCAACGAGAATGGTCGCCGTGCGTCACCGATGAATATCATGAACAACGCCCGGCTATATTTAATGATAGGTTCATTAAGCGGCTGCGACCGAATCGTTTTCAATGCGAGCGTGCAACTCCGTCAACAAACGAGCCAATTTTCGGGAAGCTCAATACCGTTCCTCGTCCTCCCCCGCCGGCCCTCGCGGCTTTGACGGATCGGCGCCGTTGCGTATTCGTAGCTCGAAAAGCCGCGATGGACAGATTTGGAGAACGTTCTGTTCTCTTTGGGTGAATGTAATCGCGCGAACGTTTCTCGAGGAGCACCGCTCCGGCAATGAGTAACAGTTCCGCAGATCCGAGACAATTGGCGGCACATCAAAGGCGGCGATTGTTTCCCGTAAATTATAACCGAGAGGGCACTTGCTCGACTTCTCGTTATGAGTTGGCGAACAAGTTCAATTAAGTTCACGCCGGCGAAGACGAGGAACGGCTTCCTACACACGCGGAGACCCTATATCCGGCGTCTGTAGCGCCATCAAACCGCGGTAACTACCGCCCCAAACAGGAGAGAGAGAAGAACAAAGGGCCCGAGTAACTAGGAAACGAGAGAGAAGAGCGACAATACGAAACCTGGAAGGCGACGTGTTAGTTATCAACCTCCAAAGTTTTAACCGCGCCGTCTGCGCGACAGTAAACGCCACATTCGCATTGTTCAACTATCTCAACCGACACAACGGTCCAAACAAAATTAATAATCATGTTAATAAACATACGAGGAATGAACCTTATTCGTACACTTTACAACCGTGAAACGTGTAACGGAAAACGACACGATCAAGTGTGAAAGATATTTTTGGCATTCGGTCCAGTAAGTTTTATGGGCCGGAGGGTCAGGGGAAGGACCAGCGGTGAGAAGTCCTTTGAAGACGATGATGCTTTCCGACGACGACGCGTTTCCATTATACGGGACGGCCAGGTCAGTCTGACGACCGGGCAACACGTGTCTGTTATGTCTATTATCGACAGATAGTGGGGTAACGAGCGGACGAGATTTATCACCCTCCGTTGCCACCCCAGAGATGGCTGAGGCAAGGGATATGGGGTGGCGATGCGAGAGAGGAGCCTGGTTTACAGCTGGTTTGACAGAAAGAAAGCACGGTTAAAGCCGTATAGGTTGAACATCGCGCGACGCGTGCTAAACTACACGACGACGCCTTTTGCCGGAGAGAATTTATTGGCTCGTCGAGACACGTGCATTGTAGACGATCGACCGAGTATTCTTAATAATTTTTGCAAATTTTTCCTGTTTCTTTTTTTTTCTGTACCCGAGGGGTGAGAATGGGACTCGTTGCCGGTAAATTTAAATGTCAAAATATACGCGTTAACGATTCGAGTCGCACAATGATGTATCATAGGTTTATTAACATAAAAGGAGAAGGTGCCGCCGGGACAAACCTGTCAATCAAAAACTCGATCCTCGAGAAAAGGGTTAGTTAGCCGATGCCCCTCGGATCGGAATCTTGGCGGAGGATAACGTACACGCCCGTCTCGGCGCGTACCAAGTTTCTGGGTTTCCATTGCCGATGCACTTCGTGTCATTACAAGCGTATCGGACAAAGAGTTCCATTTTCGCGTAAGCTTCTTGAAAAGCCGATGGCTACCCGATGCAAGGGGTTGACCGGTAGATTCGCATAGGTTACCTGACACGTCCTCACAATACCAAATATTCCCCGCGTCCACTACTGATTGTCACTTGTTTCCTGCCGATTCCGAACGTCCTTTCTTCCTCCAATTTCAAATTCAAATGGCAGAAATCACTGGGCTAACCCGTAACCCTACGCCTTGAGAAATCGACGGTCATCGAGCCGGCCTTTACCTACCCATCGATTCGTCGGAGGAAAATGCGAGTTTGCACTCCGGCCGAGTTAATAAGAAGCGGATTGAATGAAGGGAAGTGTAGTAAGTAAAGGACGGGCGAAAGAGGGAAGGGAAGGAGGACGGGGCGCATAATGTGGCTCATTGTCGAATCACTTCCGGGGCTTGACCTCCAGCAACGCCCTAAAGACTCGTTCACCTGGACAATGTCCACGAATAATGGGGCACCGGTGTTGCGCATTGTACGACGGGAACGACGGATACGTCGATTGTCTAGAGAATGCGTGCTTCGGAATCGAGCGAAAATTTAATAACATCCACAATAAGCCGTCGGGCACCACCTACATTCGCTTCCTTCGATCCTGAGCCGGTGGGCGTGCGAGGAAGAGCCACTCCATTGTGAGGGCGCATTATCATTTCAATGAAGATCGGTTTCTTCCCGAGCGAACTCGAGAAGGGTGCGATTAACGCATTGAAAACCCGGCCCGGAATGAAAACGTTACCGGACGGCGTGTCACAATTTGTCTCATTAACCGCGTGCGGCCGTGTCACGGCGGGGCTGGTTCATATATTTGATTTGTCAACGACACGGACCGCTAATGGCGCAGATTTCCAGCCGATTTGCCGAAAAAGTGGCCCGCCGGTCGCGTGCGATATGAAAAACAACCGATCTGCCGCTCCTCTTTCCCCGACTCTCTCTCCCCCGCTCGACGGAGAAAAAGCGTGCTCGAGAGATGTCGAGAAGGGTCGTCAGCGATCACGCGGAAAAATTGTCGATGCCTCCAATATGTCGATGAGCGGGCTCGAAAGCGGGCAAAGGACGGGGCTGGGCACCCTCCGTGTCCCATATGGAAATACAGACGCGTTGCGAAATGAAACGCCGAGAATCTGGATTAACACATCGAACATATAGCAGATATTCTCTCACAATGTTTCTCAATGTGGGGAATAAAAAAGTTTAAATGTGTAATACACAGATTTTTATGAATCAATCGGATGGCTTCGTTTGAAAATTGTAGGAAAACGTGAGGAACTAATGCAATAAACGCGACGGGATTGATCATTTAAGACGGGTTCTCGAGATCATTCGGTAAATTGGAGCGGTACCCCTCTTTGCCGAGGCCGAGGGTCTCACGGCCGAGTGAGCTAAGCCTAAGATTGGTTTAGTCGCCACGAAGGCACGCCGCGAGCCGGCAGTTTCTGCGGATCACGCGTCACCGGGTAAAACGCAACCGGAAAGAGAGACTCGTGGTGGTAACATCCCCTTTTCTGGTTTTCTCCGGGGTTTTTTTTTTTTTCTACCCCTGCGACGAGGAGGATCCGAAAAACGAAGCTTGGCCATCGTGGCAGGTGGGATACCACCGATACCTTCAATAGTCCCCTCGAATACCACGAGCTTCCCTTCAGGTGTGTACGCGTCGAATAAGTGTCCGCGAATTTGGGGAAAAATTTCGGTTTGGATCCCTTTTTTGCCTCCCATTCAACCGCGTATGCTATTCAGACGAGATAAGTCTAATTCTTCTTCCCCCTTCATTTCCGTTTTACGTTAATTATGTTTACGTTAATGTTGTATCGCGTGATCGGTATTTAATTGATAATAAAATCGTGTGAGTCACGTTGATAATGACGTAGGAAATCCAGTTTCCATCTCTCCTGTCCCCCCTTTCATTGGCGAATGTGAGAAAAGGATTAGGATTAGGGGATAGCGTGCGAATACGATCGAAAGGGATCCCTCCTAGATTTCTCCAATTTCAGAAAAGGATCACCGTCCGCTATAACCGTTCGACAGATTCGTTACTACTATGGACGTTATATAAATCTTATTTCTAACTTGCTTCGCGAACGCACTACCCGAACGGTGTAAAAATACACGGAAACTTGCCGATCGGTCTTAACCCTTGCCCCCGAGATCCGAGAGGACATTCGAAATTCTGTGAGAGTTCGTTCTCCCTCTCTGTGACCGAGGCCGCGGACGCGATGTTTTCTCCGCTCGTGCGCTCGCACGTTTACGCTCGCGCGTGGGGCTTGATAGATCGGCCCGGCGAAACGAAGGGGTAGTTTGGCTTTAATCGATCCTGTAATCGCCGGGTCCGACAGTTGGCCCCGGCCTGCCTTTTTGTCGGCAGTTAGATGGATGGCGCCATTTACATTTTGTCAGTGCGACATGCGCTAACGTAACATAACGCCGCCGCTATCATATCTATCACACCCTCTGGACCGGTGGCTATACCAAATCCCAGTTTCTCCACTCTCCACCCTGATTTCGTATGTTTTCATTCGATTTACGCACCTTTTAAATTGCTCAAAGTTCACGGCTTCGCGTTAAAATGTATTAAAACATTTGCGTATTCTTAAGGAGGTTCATCCGGTTAAGGAATTAACAGATAAATGTCCAAGAAAAAATTTGATAGTCTATAACAGTATACCAGGATACCTCAAACAAATTTTTAAGTCATTTGGATACCTTAATGATGAGATATTAATATAAATATTTTTTACAATTTTACATGTAGTCATATGGAAAAGAATGATTTTCTAGACTTCTATCGCTAATTTATTAGGTATTGACAGACAGTTTCGAATGAAACTTATGTCATATTAAAGAGAAACATTTAACAAATATTTTAATTGCAAGGTAGATTAGGTGATTATGAATCGAGAAATATATAAACACAACAAACGAAATCTGCATCTTTTAGCAGTAGATAACCTCCGTTATTAACATGTACGCTAGTCAGGCAAGTTCCTCTTTTCTATAACTTGCATTTCACTTGCTATGTACCAGATGAACTTCCTTAATTAGCTTTCGGAATCATTCGATTATCTATGAAATGACTCGACGCGTGAAAGTTCCAAACGGTTTCACACGATTTCTTTGGTTCTGACTTGGATTTTACGGTTGACTTAAGAAGTCTCTTCTTGCGGAAAGGCTCGCGATAGAATTTCGGGACGGAAAGAGAGANGGCTAGTTCCTCTTTTCTATAACTTGCATTTGACTTGCTATGTACCAGATGAACCTNGTTGACTTAAGAAGTCTCTTCTTGCGGAAAGGCTCGCGATAGAATTTCGGGACGGAAAGAGAGAGCTGTCCGAGAGTCGAGGCAATTGACAGATCTGTCAACATGGATGACACCTTCGACGAACGGGCCGACCAGGTGTCTACCTCGGAAATCCAAGGAGACGATTCGTACTCGTGTCCTCTCTCTCTCTCTTTCTCTCTGCTTCTTCGCTGTCCTGTCTCTTTGGCATGGCATCTGCCGGTTAATACCAGGGATTATAGCAAGAGGATCGCGAGAGCCGCCGACACTGGTTTTCGGGCAAACTGTATTCCTCGCACCGTATCCCCAGCCATAAACAGATCGATCATCTTTCAAACGGTTCCCCGTGCGAGATGATATCTCTCGTTTCACAATTTCTCTTTTTCGAAATAGAGAATACAAGTAACTGTCAAAAAATGTACATCTTCAAAAAGATTGAGATATGCGATAGAGAACTTTCCCGTTTCATTCATTTAATCGACATTCCATTAATTTTATATCATTTACGTGCGCTATACGTATTGAACTTGTGACACGAATTCCACGTTAAAAAATACTTGTGAGCGAATCAGTGGAAAGGTCAGCGACGGTTTCCGGAAATCCGCTATACATCTACCGTTCGATTCGTTTACCTATACTTTGGGTTTTCGAAATCCGGTTGAACGAGTAAAGCGATAAGCTCGCTAGTACGGTCGAAAATACGACTCACCTCCCACGCGAAGAGAAGATTGTAAGGGTCGCTCGTCCATTTCCCGAGGAAAGGGCCGAATCTCGCGCCCCGTGGAATGTCCTTCCGCGCTCGAACCTGGGACCCGCCCGGCGACGCGAGTCCTACCTCGACTTCCGGCACCGGTGACACCCATTCATAATTTGATTGCTCCTTATGCTCCTGCTTCGTTGGATCCTCTACTGAAAAATATAACGAACCCTTATGCGAATGGAAGTGACAAAATGTGGATGGAAATCTATATTGATCGATTAGATCTCGTGATCGTCCGAAGGGAATCTCGAAAACAAAATGAAACAGGGAGCGTTATCTTAAGTGACAGCATTATAAAAACGCGAGAAGAATGAAAGTTTACCCGGCAATTATATTGCAATTTGATAGATTAGATCTTCTCAATAACCGCTTGCGGTAACCTGCAATTCTAATCCGGACAATTAAGCGCCACGTCTCCAATGATTTACACCGTAATTCCTGACATTAAATTGAGCCGGCAGTTGACCCAGTATTCTAATTTACGCAATTACCATCGCTACAAAAAAGAAATCGAATTCCTTTACTCACGGTACTCGTTCCTGTAGCCGGGGTCTCGCGACCTGCTATATTCTCTCCTTTCTTTGTCCGTGTAGTCCCACGAGGATTTATCTTCGTCCCTGGACGAGGGCGGTCTGTGCTGCTCCTTCTCGTAGCCCTGCTGCTTGTCCATCGCAGGTGAGTAACGCTGATAAGGCCTCGGCTGGGTGTTGTAGTCCAGGGGCACGTCCCTGTACACCGGGTTGTTCGAGGAACTGTTGCCACGGATAGAGCCGTTCTCCTCCATTTCCTGGCTCTCGGCTGTCGTCCCCGCGCCTCCACCGGCCGGCGTGCTCGACGTCGACTCGCCTTCGTCGCTGCTTCCTGAGAACAACACCGTCCCATATAATGAAATCGAGTCTAAGGTCAAAGAACGTCTGGAGGTAAGGTTGGAGGTGCGAGAGTCGATCGAAAGGTCACCGCCCACGCGAGATTGCGTTCGGGAAACGGGTTAGAGCGCGTCGACGCTCTAAAAATTCAATTTACCCCCGCGCGGAGTTCCGATAGGAAAGGGAGGCGAATGTTGCTTAAGCGGTATAGATAGACGCTATCGGCGCACATTCCCGTGGAAACCGTGGCCGATTTTCTCAAATGAAGTCCGTCCGTTGTTCAACGAGTTTCGATAATACATGGGTGGTGCGTTAGCAAACATGGAGATTGGACGGGGGATTCGTAATAGAATTCTTTAATAGTCGTTTAATCTGTGAACTGGGAAAAGTCAAAGTGGCGTAAGTCACTCTTCGGAACACAAAGTTTCCGAAAACGGTGATCTATTAAATTGTGCTGTTATCAATCTGCAATAAAGATGAGTCAGGATTTACTTCACGTTTTCTATTAACATATCCTATGTCTAAGGTCCTTTATCCGAATGATTGAATCGTTAATTTCATAATGCACGCACTTTTTCTATACGATTTTACATTATTTGTCTAGTACCCCTTGCGATGAAATCCTAGACACACAAGGGCAAGTGCAATCGGACGACACTATCTTCCTCGAGCCGTCGCGACGACGACGGTTCGGTCGGTTTCCCAGTCACAGAGCCGCGAGTGTACGATTCAACACCCGAGGCCAAGGATGTTTGACGCGATAAGCGAATTTTATTGTCCCCCTACTATTACACAGGCACACATTCGATGCACCATGAAATCGCGCGAAAGGGCATAACTCCTCAACTACGTAACTCGTACAGGAATTTTTTCCTAGATTCGAATCTAATCAGCGTGATCTGTTGAAATTCCTTTGAGCGCGTACTACGAACGAACACCAGAATCTGGACTCGTTTGTATAACTCCAGACCGGATAGAGCAGACCCTTTTAATACTTATCTTCGAATCGAGAGATATCTCTGTTGTATCGGCTATCTAAAAGCAAACTATGAGGTGTAAGTATGACACGGACCTGGGACCTGCAACGATCGAGAGTCCTCTGCAAACACCGTTAAGCCCTCTGTGAATCCACCAAGCAAATTGCCGACAACCTTGCAGGTGCATTCCCAAAGCAGTTCCCCGTACACCAAACTTTCATTTATAGTCGGATTCGTGGTAGGAATATTTCAAGTGCCGGATATCTTCCCCGGATCGGCGACGCGTAATAAAATATGAAAAGTATCCGCTTTACGAGATCGGTCTAATCGAGAGAGTCAACAGAGTGGATTAAGGAGACTGGGAGTCACGTTAGCGCGAGTCGTAAAAGAAAACGGTGATCCCGTGTGTCAGCCCGGTCGACACGAAACTCGCGGACGGACGATAATAGCGCAGAGATATCGCGCTCCTTTCTGTAACGAATCGTATGTTTCGTTTTCGGCTAGGGACCTACGACGTCTCTCCTCCGGGACGTAGGTGAACATGATCGTAAAGACGAGATTTCGGCCCCCGAGCGATAAACGGAAATCCGACCTGATCGATAAAACAAACACGATTTATACACCTTGCCACCGGAAATAAAGAAGAGGTCCGCGAACAAGGTTACGGGTAGCTTAAAAAAACTTGAGCTCTTGTGACAGACTATACCCGATACGGTGCAACAACAATATTTGGAAAACTCTCGACGTCCCATGGGGTCTTTGACTCCGGGACGCACGAGTGCTCGAGCACTTTCTCCCTTGACATAGAGTACTTGTTCGGCCATAAGCGATATTATCCTCGATGATAGCGGCTCGAGAGGCTTCCAACCCGATTACGGCGAAGTGTTGCTTCGCGTTAAAAAAATTACGTATCGTGGGAAGACACCGGCTCTACGTCGGACCTTCTGAATTGCGACATATATTTTTTATCAAACTTACACTCTCAGAGAGACACTTGTATAAAAAATAATCACGAGTTCGTAGGAATTGAATAAAATCACGAGCGGTTTAAACCGAGGTTGGAGATTCGAACATCTTGCTGGATACGAAAACGAGAAACTAGAGAGTTAGCTGGAGATATTCCTCGACGGATCCCGGAAAAGATAATTAAGCAAATTGGCGGACAAGGAAGAGCGATTGCACGGGTGAAATGTATTCACACGCGTGTAGCGCGTTTGCTCCGACCGCACAGGACGTCCTGGCGATACGGAGTCCACGATGGAAAACGAACACCCATTAGCAACGCTAATCGCTCACGTCTGCCGAATCGAATTTCATAATCATCAATTATTATCATTTCCGGATGAACTATAAATATTAATTACAAATTCGACCAATTTCATGCTGTAGTCTTTATCGGGGGCAGTCAGTATGCGGTGATAGGGCAATCATAAAATTACTAATAAGCGGTAAACAGAAGAATCTCTGCAGACCAGCTTCCGGACAGACTGCGGTTAAGCTTCCTTCTCTTGGTACACGAAGATATAACGCCTTTCGTGGTACAATTAATAACACGAGCCGTTCATATACAAAACAATCAACTTGTGATAGAAAAGAATTAAGCGATAAAATCGTCAGACGTTATATCTAATCGTATGATAAAAATAGATGCACGATGATTATCGTTATGTATTTCTGTGAGTTCACCGGGTGGTATAAACGGTATTACTTTATCAAGCACTTCACCTTCGATCGCCTGTCTTCTTAAACGTTCTTCCTTACAAATTTCTTGCAAACACTTACCATTCATCTTGTAATCGACCATAGGTCTGGACAGATCGAGACCGTTCATTGGTCCCAGTTTGCTTGTCCTCCGTACGCGAAATCACTGTCTATCTCACATGGTTCATCACAAAAAGTCTCACGAAGACACGTTAGTAATTAACACAGTTCAACTTTGTCTGTTTTTCTGCCTGCGATCGAATCCATGATCGATCGATCGACGCGTGCATTCCGTGTCGCGGTGCTTCGAGTGCCGCGACGAGTCCCGGAGTAAGAGCAGACCGCGGGGGGTTGCTCGCAGGGGGTAAGCGGTCTCTAGGTGAAACGTGGTTCGAGGCGCGATCGAAATACGAAACGAATGACTCGAGGACGAGGAGAAGAGCGCTGCTCCGTGTCAGCTGGCTCTTGGCAGACTAGAGGATTCGAAATCTGTTGAGAAGAGGATGGCACGACGAGGGGTTCCCAAGAGAAGCAAGGGACGATCCACGGGGTGTGGCGGAGTCGCTTCCATCGAAGCCTCTGGTTGGCCCACGGGCGGAGCAACCCCTATCGCATTCAGGGTCCCCACCAGTCCACCACAGCATCCCTCGGCGAGTGCAAGCAAGAGAAGAGAGTACGAGAGACGAGGGTATACGCGCGCTGTCGGAGGAACGAGCTGCGGTTACCGAGTGAGTCTGACGACGAGAGACCAACGCTGGCCTCCCTGGAAGGGGAAGAGGAAGAATCAGAAAACGTGACTCTGATAACGAAGGAGACACACTCCCAGAACGTAATACTGTTCCTTCTAGGAACCGCAGGTCCTCATAAACTATCGTTCCCACCAATTACTAATCTTATCTTTTTTATTAATATAACAGTAACGTTATATCAGAGAAAATTACAATTCGTTATTATCGTGTTTTAACTTTGCCTATGGTTTTTCAGTGGGAAAGCGTACACGTTCGCCTTCAGGGGTGAGAGAAAATTTTTTCTATCTCGCGAACCCTCGATCGAAGTATANGTGTAGTCTTTATCGGGGGCAGTCAGTATGCGGTGATAGGGCAATCATAAAATTACTAATAAGCGGTAAACAGAAGAATCTCTGCAGACCAGCTTCCGGACAGACTGCGGTTAAGCTTCCTTCTCTCGGTACACGAAGATATAACGCCTTTCGTGGTACAATTAATAACACGAGCCGTTCATATACAAAACAATCAACTTGTGATAGAAAAGAATTAAGTGATAAAATCGTCAGACGTTATATCTAATCGTACGATAAAAATAGATGCCCGATTATTATCGTTATGTATTTCTGTGAGTTCACCGGGTGGTATAAACGGTATTACTTTATCAAGCACTTCACCTTCGATCGCCTGTCTTCTTAAACGTTCTTTCTTACAAATTTCTTGCAAACACTTACCATTCATCTTGTAATCGACCATAGGTCTGGACAGATCGAGACCGTTCATTGGTCCCAGTTTGCTTGTCCTCCGTACGCGAAATCACTGTCTACCTCACATGGTTCATCACAAAAAGTCTCACGAAGACACGTTAGTAATTAACACAGTTCAACTTTGTCTGTTTTTCTGCCTGCGATCGAATCCATGATCGATCGATCGACGCGTGCATTCCGTGTCGCGGTGCTTCGAGTGCCGCGACGAGTCCCGGAGTAAGAGCAGACCGCGGGGGGTTGCTCGCAGGGGGTAAGCGGTCTCTAGGTGAAACGTGGTTCGAGGCGCGATCGAAATACGAAACGAATGACTCGAGGACGAGGAGAAGAGCGCTGCTCCGTGTCAGCTGGCTCTTGGCAGACTAGAGGATTCGAAATCTGTTGAGAAGAGGATGGCACGACGAGGGGTTCCCAAGGGAAGCAAGGGACGATCCACGGGGTGTGGCGGAGTCGCTTCCATCGAAGCCTCTGGTTGGCCCACGGGCGGAGCAACCCCTATCGCATTCAGGGTCCCCACCAGTCCACCACAGCATCCCTCGGCGAGTGCAAGCAAGAGAAGAGAGTACGAGAGACGAGGGTATACGCGCGCTGTCGGAGGAACGAGCTGCGGTTACCGAGTGAGTCTGACGACGAGAGACCAACGCTGGCCTCCCTGGAAGGGGAAGAGGAAGAATCAGAAAACGTAACTCTGATAACGAAAGAGACACACTCCCAGAACGTAATACTGTTCCTTCTAGGAACCGCAGGTCCTCATAAACTATCGTTCCCACCAATTACTAATCTTATCTTTTTTATTAAAATAACAGTAACGTTATATCAGAGAAAATTACAATTCGTTATTATCGTGTTTTAACTTTGCCTATGGTTTTTCAGTGGGAAAGCGTACACGTTCGCCTTTAGGGGTGAGAGAAAATTTTTTCTATCTCGCGAACCCTCGATCGAAGTATATGCGAACGCGTGGAAGTTGGAGAGAAGGACCCCACGCGGAGTCAGGGTCAGTGGAACACCCATCGAAGTCTTTATTGGACAGACCCGGTCACCTTTTTCTTCGCCCAAGTAGCTGTCACCAAATTTTTTCCTCGATCACAATACGCTGCGGTTTGTACCCGCGGACCAGAGAGGATCGACTTTTCGAAGGAGTAGAATTTCGGATACGTCACTCTGAATAAATTTTTTCCGTCCAACGGAAATTTTTGTAATCGAGACTGCACGGCTCGGAGTTCGTTGGGAGAAAGAAAAAAACGACGGTCGGTTATTCCTTTATTTCATCAGCAGGCGACGATCTAAATTCGGCGCTGCGCGAGAACGAATGGCCCGGGAACAAATCTTCATTTCCCGCGCGGCGAAAAATCGCGAGACGAAAGCCCGCGATATGAGTACGCTCCGCGAGCGGGAAGACATGTGTCGCGCGCAGTTATATCATTCTTTATGGCTGCCCCGGGTTACCCTTCGCTCATTCGACGTTCGTCCGCGCAATATTCGGCTGCCTGGCTTGATTTACACCGGCATAAAAATGTCTCCCTCCCCCCTTGACCCCCCGACGTAGATATCGTCTCGTTCTCCGCTTTGTTTGTATATATAAATTCGTTGGTACGCGATAAATATGATGGACGTGATTCTTCTTGGGAGGGCGAATTGAATACTTTGTTTTAGCAGGTGTTTCACGCTACAATGTAGATTATTGTCTAGTCTTAATCTAATAAACATGAAATTCGCAGTATTGCATCTTTCGATTATGAAATAACGTTTAGGAGACATAGTAAGAGACGTCAAGTTCGTCGATGAGGTCGTACGGGATTAGGGGTGGCCAATAAATAACGAGTATCAAAGGGTTATCAGATCTAAGCGGAGGTGCTCGCACGCGGAACTTTTGACACGTAGAGTGACGATGCCGTAACGTCGGTGTGGCAAAGTGTGCGCGTGCAGGGTGGTGAGACCGTGGGGCGAAAAGGAGTGGGGGAGGCGCGCGAAGCTATTAAACTGACAGAAACACTTGCCACCCCCTTCTCCGGGCCCAGCCACCCGCCTCGCCATCCTCCGACTCTCTATGCCATCCCTTACTCTCGGAAGCCCTTCGTCCCTTACTGCAACACCGGAGTTATTAATATTTTTCACACCCCCCGAAAATTGTCTCCTGTGTGTGCTCGCGAGCTATCGGAGAAGCAATTTTACAGGCGTGTCACGCCGTCCCTGCCGCTGTCAACGCGTCTAGCTGCGACAAGATAGACGGGAAACCCGACGTCCGCTATCGTCCGTCGCGACACAGTTATTAATAAGTCAAGAGGATGGTTAACTCACGATCAACGGGAATATTCGACGATTGCCGGTGTCCTCGTGTAAATCAGATAATTACGGGAGACCGTCGACCGTTAACGGTCGGCCGAGGTGAAGGATGAAGTAGCTAAGGCGAAGAAAGAGCGCGCGGTTCTTTAAGGGATGGAATATAAGAAAGAAGTCAGCGGTCGATGCGATCAAACAATCGGCTGCTGCTCGAGTGGCCTTCCGTGAGTAGCGCGTATAGTCGACTTCTTGATCTACCCTAAAGCGATTTGCGCGTCTCCCTGACAAAGGACGAGATGAAGGGGGGCGGTCGGGGAGGTCGGAGACAGAGAAAATAATTCAGCCGCGATGCACGCGAGGCCGGTACGGTGAAAAGGATCGAGAGACGTGCGTGTCCGTGAATGGCTCGCTGCGTACCCTTAGCAACGGGAGCGCGTTGCGTCCGTGAGTACCCGAAATAGCGATTGGTGAATCCACTACAAGCGTCGTCGTTGCCCGAAGTCGCCTCCAACGGTCGTGCCCGGGAGTCTATAATTTCGTGTTCGAGAGTCGAGTCGGTGTTCTCCGGTGTACATTTGTGTACGCACACGCCTTCGAGCTGGCTTTCGAGCGCGCGGGCTGCCCTCTAATGTGCCATTGAGAGCCACGTTACGTGGCATAAGTAGTCGAGCAGAAGAGAAAAAAAAAAGGAAGAAAGAAAAGGAGGGAGGGGGAGAGGGAGAGAGAGAGGTAACTCTCTTATGAAGCTCAGGAGCACCGCCCTCCTGCCTCGAGGAACTTGAGACGCGATTGTTGTGCGCCGCGTGCACACCGTGTACCAGAAAGTATTGTCCCTCGTTAGAGGCCACCGGAAGTCACCGGAAGACGATCAACTAACGGAAGACCCTCTACGTTCGAGCTCCTCCTGCCAGCGACGCCTTCCCCCTGTTCACTGCAGCTTGTCTCTGACCTCTATCCCCCCGCGGAGACGAGACGCGTTTTTTTATTTTCGACTTAACGATCTCTCGCCGTCTGCATCGAGGACGTCGAACGATTCCGTGTGCCCCGCCACGATTTCCTTCCACCGTCGTTCGTGTTACACGCAAAAAGTCAGATGATTTTCAGACGAAGACGATAAGACGGTTTAACGGGTGAGCCAGGTCACGGGGTCAAGATCGGCGGACGTAGGAGAAGATCCAGCAGATGCGGACGATAGAATTGCGGCACGCGAACCGCCGGAACTGGTTGAAGTAGGGAAAATCCGGTACGTCGACGCGTGCAAACACCCTCGTCTCCTCCTTTTCATTACGGGCTACCACAACCCTTTGAGAACGGGACAAAAGAACAATCGTGCTCCTATCGAACTTTAACGTTGTAATAATTATTTAAAATTTTGTGCAGAACCGCGCGCGGTCCGACGCGCATTAACGCATTGTGTCGAAATAATTTCGCCGGAAAAGTAACAAAATTTCCCGGCCGCGGCCGGGATTGTTATCGGCAAACATCAGGCCGGGACCGGGCAAAATTCACCGTCCGAATTAAATGTTCCGCCCACTCGTCGGCGATTAATTACATAGGAAGGTTTGTGCATCAAGTTTACATCGCGCGGTCTAACAACGAGCATCGTCGCAAATCGCGAGGGCAGGACAGAATATTATACGTGGCGTACAATCGGCGGCCGGCCGGCGCGGGGGGGGAGGGGGCCGGGAAAGTGGAGAGAAAGCAATAGCGCGAATCAACAGCCGATATTCGCGTAATATCGACGCAACAAAGTGCAAGCTTATTGGAAAACGCGCGTGCAGTGACGGAAAGGCAGCCAGGACAGCGTGCAAATATTGATGCATTAACAATGCAGGCTAATTATGTTTTGGTTTCGAAGCATTGGCTCTCCCGCCCGGCGATGGCGCGGCGACGACGATAGACCGTGGTGGTAGTTCCGAGTTTGCAGTGCCCACCAGCCCGGCCATTTCGCCATTGTGATCCGGGCTTCAGTACACAGCCTCCGGGTGGCTCACAGGCGTAACCCGCCGTTAAATTAATTTTATCTCATGTCCGGCATTAATTTTCCATACCGCGCGCCGCGTTCGTTATAGTCTACACTCCGTTACCCCGTTCATTCCTGATTACATCCTCGATTCGTACCCGCGATCATTCTCCCCGCAGTATTTTCCCGATTTAAAATTATTGCACGCGACGTATAATATTTCGTTTTTGATACATCGTATCCAAACGAATTGTTCGTGGAACGGTAGAGAGAAATTTTGCCGGAGGCGAGTATAATCGAAGCGATTAGATTCTAATTAGATTCGCGTTGGTGCTCCGGGTTGTTTAAACGGTGCACGCGTCCTCGGTGAATTCTGGACGAGCTCTCTTCACGAGGATCGAAGATCGAAGGGCAAAACCCCTGCGGATATCAGCTCTTGGCGGGGGCCAAGCTGCTGGCAAGGGTAGAACTCCGAAAGGAAGGGGAACAGATGTTTTTGAGCGCGAGCCAACATCGTAATCTATGTTCCGCAACATCGTAATTAAGGAAAAATAGAAGTTGTACCCCTACCCTCGCTCACGTGAAACCGGTATCTCCGGTTGGCGAATTCGAGATCGCTAAGATATTTTATAAATAGAAACCGAGATACGAAATCGCAATAATAAGCTCGCAAAGATTTCGGATTTGCCGATAATACGCGCGATAAGCTATGAACGAATCTCTAAAATTATTGTGTCTGCCCAAAAGTAAACACGTCCCGATCCAATTTTCGCGTTCGGATCCGCGAATTCGATACTGATAAATTGCCACGAGGAGAATCGAATCTGGCCGCTCGAATCTCACGCCCGGCTCGTAAACAAGGGGGTAACAAAGCTTCGCTGACCGCCCCTCTCTTTACGTTCACGCATCCCTTAGTCAGGGGCGGTTTCCGGCTCGCCGGGACCGTGCCGCACCAGATAAAGTAGATTTAAAAGTTTAAATCCTCGAGAGTCCACCGAACCGGTCCGCTATGGCTCGACTTTTCCAAACGAAACGACGAGAAAAACGACTTGCGGAGGGTGGCCACTCCCGGCGCGGGGAGAGATTAGATCTCTGACCGTTCGCACCCCCGTTTAAAGAAAACCGAACGAGAAATGTACGCGGCGCACAGTCCCATCGCCCAATTCATGGGCGGACGTGCGCTCGCTTTGCAATCATTCTTTTGATTGATTTTTATCGGTGTTTACCGTGACTACCACGTTATTTATCGACTTCCGTTGTCACTGAACCGAAAACAGACGCAGCTAATCTGAGATCGACCGCGACGTTCGAAGAATTTGATTCACGGTGAAACGAGCCATCGCCGATAACGAACTGTATTCTTGAAAATCTTAGAGTGTTGAAACATCGATTGTTTCTACATGATTTTCGTTCTTCTTTTTATTGAGAATATGAAAAAGACTTCGTTATCCGGACAATCGACGGTCGCATTCGCAATCCGAGAGATAAGAGTCCAGATATCTCCACTGGCAGTCGTCGTCGTCGTCGTTCCATCACGTGCGAATAGACTGCCTCCTCCGGGCTCTCTATTCACGACGGCATGGAAGAATAGCCCCGTGATTCTATTCAGAGAAAAAGAGAGACGTCGACGCTGGCGCGGAGAGGAGTGCACGGTATCGGGACAAGAGGAATAAAACGGGGGGCGAAGGGTATCAAAGAGAGGGGGTATAAGCATCTGGGAATCGAATATCTTCGATCTAACGGCGCCTTTCCGGAATATCCGCAATTGTGGAAGAGTAATCGATGGACAGTTCGTGAGTTTCCCCGGGAAATCACGATGCGCGCACCCTTTGGGACCGTTCGTACGGGACAGGGGGATTGAAAGGGCTCGAAACGAGTAAGACATTTTCCACCCTTGCGAGTTAACCTGCGCTCTGTCCTATGAACATTTTTTTATAGGCCAGGGCTAGGGGATGAAAGGCGTGAAGTTTGACAACCGGGGGTGAGTCCTGCGGTGACACGGTTGGAAATGTAATTGCACTTTAAAGATTTCTTCTTTGTCGTTTGGCGTTTTACGTTATACGTTGCATATAATATTCTCGTAGCATTGATTAAGAAATTTAAGCAATTCTTTTGAGATAAGACAAGATACGATTTTTTTGTATTCAGGAAATATTATGCTACCTGGGAACGAAAACAGTGCAAGTACTCGAGACGGGGTCGAAAAGTCAAGTCACCCTTTTCAAATTTTTGTCAAAAGCAGAAAGTCGACGAGAGGGTTCGTCATTCATTTTTTTTCCCTCGTTCCCGAAGATTCTTGTGACTGTTACGCGTCGCGGGCATTGTCTGCGGTTAACCCGTCGTCGACCTTCCATCGATATTTCGATTAAAAAAGTTGCCGCACAATCGCGAACGATTCACGGGCCGAGGCGTGAGAAATCGTCGAATCCCGACGATTTGTAGCCCAATAACGGCGCCGCTATAACTCATCCGTAATTGTTCGGGGAAGAAGAAACGTTCCTCGGCACTTCTTCTAATTCGATTTTGATCGCGCCGACACTCGACGCTCGCCAAAGAAACGATAAATAACTGATGCGCGGGCCGAGCCGCCAGGGCGAATAAAAAATTCGCCACCCGCACCGGAAGCGCGAGGAGATTCAATTTCGTCGCGCTCATCAAATACGGATTCGAACTCGACGCAGGGGTCGCGATCCCCCGCGATAACTTTTATTAAAAATATTTCTCACGTACCCCGTTGTTACGCGAAACTCCTGATCAATTTCGAAACGAGATCTACACGTCTAAATCACTCCGATAATGCCGTCGAGAAAAAGGGGGGAAAAGCGTGGAAAAAAATATTTATATTGAAGCTTATCGGGCGCTGTCCTATATGGAAATTCAAACTTCGATCGTAAATTTGAATTCAGTCAGTGGCCGGACGGTTTGAAATGGTACCGCGTGCGTCAGACATCAAACGCCTGGCTTGGTCCTTTGATCAAGCTCTGTCATTCAGATGACTCTTGTCGAGCTCGGCCGATCGCCATAGTAGACGCGTTAAAAAATTGATTATTGTGTCATGGGCACCGCGTGAATACCTATTGACGGTTTTCGCGCATGCACCGTAACGTCGGTTGACTCCGATCATTTTTTCACCCCTGGAGACGCCACTAATTTCCTGTTCACACCTCGAATCAACGTTCCCGATTGTTCTACTAATTGTTATTCCAAACCTTCGTTCAGTTCTGCGCGTTTCACGAATTCTATTATTTTTTTTATTTACGACGGGCTGAAGTTTTCAATAAAAATGCAATAGACGTTGACCTATACGTGAGTTTAGAAAGACAGCCAATTATTAACATATCTCCAGTCAATCGAGGACACGACTAAGGTTCTTTCATAAATTCAACGGTGGCCGCAGAGTTCCTCACCCTTGGAACTTTCTTTTGAACGGGCAAAAGTTTTGACTGTCGGTCAGAGCGCGGCGATACCCGAAGTTCGATTACGTCGGCCGCCACGTACTTTACTTCCCCGGGACTCGAGGAGACTTCCGATTAAGCGACCAAAGATGGCAATGACGTCTCGACGTCGACGATTAATCGTTTCCAACCATGCTCCTGCTCATATATCTGTGTATGTACAGTTCATGTAATATCCCTGCTTATATACGAAGAAGGAATATCGTGGACGTGTACCTGGATATAACGATGCCAATGTCCGATACCCACTGCTCGCTGAAATGGCTTACATAGCGAAGCACTCAGGGAGGGTCTCCCGTTTTTGCCAAGGCTAACATGATATCAACAGATCCCCGCTTCTTGCTCTCTCCATATTTAATCATCACTATTTATTATCACCAAATTAGTGCTTCAAACTGACGTATGTAAAACTGATAGAAGAATGTAAAAAGCACATAATAATGCATGAGATCTGATTTTTCTACTGATATCTGGGACTGCTTATATAATCTTAGATCGTAAGTGCGAAATCTAATAAGATTAGGTATCTGCGTAAACGGTGAAGTAATCGTAGGGGCACGATCAGTATTGCTGATTTCGAAAATCGAGCCGCAACCGCGACGCACTAAAACAAGTCCCCCGACTCTCATCCTAATGGGGACCCGTCTCTAAGAGCACTCGAGGGTGTGTAATTGCTAGAATCCACGGCCCCGCTACTACACCGCATTTACGCGTTATGCGGGGTGCGTGTTAGCTACGCATCGACCACCTACTGGGTGTCCAGAAGTTTCGGCTCCAGCCTCTCACAACTACAACTATGAAATCTAGGATCCTTATCGAGAAATCATCATATCTTCTCAGTTCGTATAAAAACAGAATGTATTTCGAGGTACGTGATAAATAAGGTTTGGTCAAGCGTTCGGCGGGAAATTTCGATTTCGAAAATCGAGTTGGATTCTCCGGGGGACACGGGATAAAAACTGACAGAGTTAAAGGACATTATCGACTACCCCGAGGTACACGGGGGCAGCTCTCGTCGCGAAGATTGGAGGGGTTNTTGACCTATACGTGAGTTTAGAAAGACAGCCAATTATTAACATATCTCCAGTCAATCGAGGACACGACTAAGGTTCTTTCATAAATTCAACGGTGGCCGCAGAGTTCCTCACCCTTGGAACTTTCTTTTGAACGGGCAAAAGTTTTGACTGTCGGTCAGAGCGCGGCGATACCCGAAGTTCGATTACGTCGGCCGCCACGTACTTTACTTCCCCGGGACTCGAGGAGACTTCCGATTAAGCGACCAAAGATGGCAATGACGTCTCGACGTCGACGATTAATCGTTTCCAACCATGCTCCTGCTCATATATCTGTGTATGTACAGTTCATGTAATATCCCTGCTTATATACGAAGAAGGAATATCGTGGACGTGTACCTGGATATAACGATGCCAATGTCCGATACCCACTGCTCGCTGAAATGGCTTACATAGCGAAGCACTCAGGGAGGGTCTCCCGTTTTTGCCAAGGCTAACATGATATCAACAGATCCCCGCTTCTTGCTCTCTCCATATTTAATCATCACTATTTATTATCACCAAATTAGTGCTTCAAACTGACGTATGTAAAACTGATAGAAGAATGTAAAAAGCACATAATAATGCATGAGATCTGATTTTTCTACTGATATCTGGGACTGCTTATATAATCTTAGATCGTAAGTGCGAAATCTAATAAGATTAGGTATCTGCGTAAACGGTGAAGTAATCGTAGGGGCACGATCAGTATTGCTGATTTCGAAAATCGAGCCGCAACCGCGACGCACTAAAACAAGTCCCCCGACTCTCATCCTAATGGGGACCCGTCTCTAAGAGCACTCGAGGGTGTGTAATTGCTAGAATCCACGGCCCCGCTACTACACCGCATTTACGCGTTATGCGGGGTGCGTGTTAGCTACGCATCGACCACCTACTGGGTGTCCAGAAGTTTCGGCTCCAGCCTCTCACAACTACAACTATGAAATCTAGGATCCTTATCGAGAAATCATCATATCTTCTCAGTTCGTATAAAAACAGAATGTATTTCGAGGTACGTGATAAATAAGGTTTGGTCAAGCGTTCGGCGGGAAATTTCGATTTCGAAAATCGAGTTGGATTCTCCGGGGGACACGGGATAAAAACTGACAGAGTTAAAGGACATTATCGACTACCCCGAGGTACACGGGGGCAGCTCTCGTCGCGAAGATTGGAGGGGTTAAACGACGAGCCACTAGAAAACAATCCCCCGGCCGCATTTTGCGGATGCTCTTTTCTTCCATTCCCCTCCCCTGTACGTCGGCCGTCTCTCTCCGTCGCGTCGGCCCCTCTCCGTCGCCCTATCGTCTCGACAGATGGCTCGGCCGCGTTTTTGTTTCAAGACTCGCGCCAACAATCGTCGCATTACCGGAACAAAACGACTCGACGATCGGCCCTTTGAAAAAAAAGAAAGAAAAGCTGCGAGAGGCTCGAGAGTAACGGCGGCTCGGGGGAGGAAGGGGATCGCGGTGGTTCAGGAAGTCCCGATCGACCATATCATCTCGTTAGAAGCACGCACCACATGTCCAAACAGAGGAGACAGAGAGAAAGAGGAATTATTTCCGGAGACAATGATTCGATTGGCCGTGCGCACGCGGCCCAATAATAATAGTAATAATATTCGTACGCGAGTACGAGTGTACTTGTATACGATGCTTGTTGCAAGTGCAGCGAGCCGACCTAACCGTGGATCAATTGTCTTTAGAATCCGGTCTAATCGCCGATTGTTCTGTCATCCAATAGACGCATATGCTACGTTTACAATTTCCAACCCTCGCACCGTTGATAAGACAAAAAACATTCATTCGTTGTTTAGATTTCGTGAAAGTAAAACACATTTCTTTTTTACGAGGATAAACAGCGAACGATTATCAGTTCCGAAAGCCACTAATTTTCCTTGGAAACTCGCGATAAGCCACTTGGCCGTCGAGGACCTGACGCGTTTTATTACTATTTTACTGTATTTGTATTCCAGTTCTCATAACTATCATCACTACGAAAGGGCAATCGGTTTTACGATCATTTCCTTTCGCGCTCTTTCGTTTACGAGTTCCCTCCTCCTTAAGATAAAACACCGTCCACTCGTCTTGCCCTCGTTTGGTTCCACGACAGATTTGAACTAATTCGATTCTCGGTCCACGTTCGCCCGGGCAAAAGTCGAAAAACGCATTAGCGATGCACGTGACGGTTGCAGCCGGGAGACGAAACCGCGCCACGGTGACAAACTCCCATACGTTAAGTCTCGTACGAGTTCCCATCGACTTAGAAATTCGTACACACGCGCGCGAGTACGTGTGCTCGCGGCGATGTGTGCACCGACACAGGTCACAGCCACGGAATCTCCCCTCTAATGGATTTCACTCATTTTTCTCCCCCGACAGCCCCCGCCGACACCCCTGCGACATCTCGAACGCCTTCACGTTTATTCATTCGTTCCAAGGAAACGGCGATGCCTCTCTTCGAGTTTGATACTCCGAAAGCAATTCATCTCAAACGACGTCTATATACTATCCGTGAATGTATAAATAAAGTCTGCTAGATCGTGCGAATTCATACTTCGTAATGCAAATAAAAATACGTAATGATATCGAAGAAAAGGCGTGAATTAAATCTCTTCTTAAATTCTTGCTGATTAAATACATTGTGTAAAAAAATGAAAATCAACGTAATCAAAGACGAAGCGAATATCATCTGTTCTGATCGTTAGAAGGATTAACGTTATATTGGGTACCTGATAATGCGAATTTCGGAAAGATTTGAAACTAGAAATTGCCATAAGACTCATCGACTTATCGCAGTTCCAATATTATCAGTGATAACAGACAATATAACGGGCCCGCTTAATTTTAGCTACTCTGCCATAACACGACTTGCCGACGATTCGATGCTCTGATAATATTGATTAGAAACCACACACGTGCTGGAATCGAGTTGTAAGGTTACAATTATAAGAGTGGTATTGCACTTCGAACTGCAACATGCATTATGTCTGTCTCGATTTTCATTAGCGAATTTGGACCGCAGTTTCCAGATCTATCGCGAAGCGGCTATCTTATCGTATCCAATAGACGTCAGATCAACATCTGTCTCGTCAGGCCCGAAATAAATGAACCGAGCCTTCCGATGCGACGGATAACGCAGACAATCGAAGACTATTACACGTCGATGAAAAGATATGTGATTTCCAATATCGATGAAACATTCTATTAGGGATTTGTGCTCGGGCACGTTCGCGGAATGATAAGCTTGCAATAATAAATATCGATTACCAATCGAACCTACGTGTCATAAGCGATATTAAAGACAAGAAAAATCCATTGCTCTTTTTATTATAAAAGGAAACACATATCTTAATTTCGTTACAATCTGCAACAACGGCTGCAATAAAAATTGCATAAAAGGGTAATAGAATGAATTAAATCTGAAAAAGAATGTAGGGCAGTGTGCTATGACCTAATCGGCGATCGTTCAACGCGGCCGATTATCGGCGTAATTCTTCCTCCCTCTTTTATCAAGATGCCCGTGGAGGACTTTCTTTCTACGTCGAAACGCAGTGGAAGCATGCGAGTTACGTAGCTTTTCCAGATTGCGTGTCGCTCGGACTTCTCTTCTTGACCGAAGGACGACTCGGGCTCAACCGATCAAAACGGGGAAATAGGGGGCGAGGGTGGGAGTCGATGAGTCGAACAACCATTGGATAAAGTTGACACAATATTACTATCTTCATTTTTTCATAATCCTCACTTTCTCTTTTAATTGTAATCACGATTGTAAATTTGTATAAGCTACTTGTTTTTTACATATTTGTAAGCTACTCTCTCAGATGAAAATTGATGGAAATAATTGACGGACACACAGTTGAATTTGGTACTTACGATCGTCGAGAATCATGTCAGGAAACGTCGCCAGGCAAGAATTTGAAATGCAGCAGGCTCTTCGTTGAAACTGGAGTGAGGCTCGTTAGAAACAGGTGCGGTTAGAAAAGGTACGTCGGCGGCGTCCATAGCGGCTGAGTATTTACCGAGGAATCAGCTCGAAACCGTATTCTGCCGGAAATCGGGCGAAGGTGACGACACTTTTTCGCGTTATCTGATTCTATCTGGTTCAACCACCCTTTGTCATTATCATCGTGTCGAGCGCGCGGCGATGCCGACACGAGTAAGTACTCCATCCGGCTGACAAATTCATTGGATGACGCTTAACTGGCTGCCGATTGATAACACCTGCCCGAAATTGTATTACGTCATCCGCGCGTGTGTCATAGATTAGACCGAAAAAGGAATTCTTGTGTAACGGTTCACTTTGTCGAATGTGGAATATTTTCCTAGCTGGAGGAAGGTTTCAAGCGAGACGAATTCATGGAACGAAACCGCAGCCAGAGATATTAACAGGCGATGCTCGTTATAAAAAAAACTTCCCAGATGAGATTCCGGAGCGCCGATGATAAACGTGTATCGCGGTGGTAACCGCAAAGTCGTTGTGACACCGAGGAACGCACGGTAATGGCAGCTAATGAGCACGATACGATAAGAAGCGTGTCAGTGGCTCGCATCGCGCCCTCGTTTCTCAACATTGTTACATCCGTACTAAAAAACAAAACCCCTGTTTAACGTTGGAGACGTGCCGCGATAACTGTTCGTCGATGCTCGGCCCACCAACAGAGGCCGCGCAAAATTTAATTGACAGACCGCGAAATTGTAGATGATATCGAAAATCGCCGACCAAGGTTCAATCGATATACTCAAAGTGGCGCGATTAAAACGATTTCACGGAGTAGCAGATAATGTAATTCGTGATGTTCTGAGAGAGTTGAAACGATAATAGTAAATGGCTACGTTGAATGAATCGTTCTATAGAGAACCTCTAATCCGGGACCACCTGTGCGGCGTGGGACCGCCGGAATACCTCGTGTGATGTTCCCGAACGTGTCACGAGGGCTTCAGCAGCCTAAACAACCTGGCCGACATCGCGAGATAAAGAAGCACCGGCTGGTATATACTCTGAGAAGCCTTTCGAGACACTTGGGGCCCTTGTTTGCACCGAGCCAGATAAATTCGAAGTCGGAGACATCCGGGATTTGCGTGGACATTGCGCTCCGGTTTCCTGATTACACTCCCCTAATGTCCTTCACTATTTAGAAACAGATACCCGGCTTCCTCTTCGCAGTTTCTCTGCCAAATTCCATTTCATTTTTCTCGTTATAAAATAAACAGGCATAGCAAGCATAATTGAAATCCTGATCAAAAATATATCTTCGTTTCCTTTTTCCCGTATGTAGAAAATTTTCGACTTGAGGGTCCACGATGGTAAGACGCTGGTGTGATATTTTCGAGTGATCACGGGGTCGAAGAGGATTGTCTGTTGACCCTGTCCAATGATTTATGCGAAGGGCACGGGGAACTTCGGTGGCGATCCAGACGGAGTCGGCAGTTGTGCGGCAGGCGGGCGTGAAACGAAGCCTCGAATTCGAGAGGGCCAGGGAGAGTCCGTTCGGTGACACAGAGTAACCAGGGGGGCCCAATGAATGTCCGAGTTCTTTATGGGGCAACCTGAGACCGCGGTGGACGAACGCGCCCGAGAGGACGTCCATCAAAGGGTTCCAAATAATTACCGACTCCGCAGCCGAGGATACGCGCCGCCGAAAGGAGCCACGGTGATAAGTCAGCGAGACTTTATTATTTTTTCTTCGTCACCGGGAGAAAGAAATGAGCTTCTCTCTCGACGCGGCTATATATTAGATCCTAAGTCAATAACATCGACAAATAAAATTGTCGTTTGTAAAAAGAGAGAAACCGAAACGATCGGTTTTATTAATCCCGCAATCAGTAGTGCACTCGAGAAGCGGTAAACAAGATAAAGGAACGTCTGAAAAAAACGGGGAAATAAGTCTCGACTAAACGCTTGTACCGTTCTTTTGGCTCCTTTTCAAAGGGATCATTTTTCCCGGGAAATGTCGAGGCTTCTTCGAGTTCCAGATTGTTTGATCGATGAATTCTCGAGGCCTCGGACCGGAAATTATGCGTCAGGCTGTCGTCCGCGGCCCGGAAGTGACGGCACGCCGCGCCGCTATCTGCCGTCTCACTGATTGCATTTTCTTTGCGCGCCGGGAAACTTCCGGCGTGTTTGTTTTTCGCACGGCCCGAAGGACTATTTAGTGACGATTCTCTTGGTCCATGAGAAAAACGTCCGGAGAAGCAATACAAATTTGCTTAACGGAGTTTTATCTATTCCCCGTTCCTGCGAATAAATCCAAACAATCCCGCGACCGATGAAAAGCTTTCGGTGTCGAAATGCGTCGCGTGCCGTCAGAAGTTCGTGTATTCCAAAGCCGCATTCATATTCTAATGACGACATTGTGCGCGAGGTCAGATGTTGGTAACCATACGCCAGCGCAGTCGATCTTCCAGGTTATCATAGCTGGTCTTGTGCGACGTTAAGAACTGGGAACCGCCCACGAGAAGTCGCAAGGGGGTCGAAGAAGAAGTTCTCTTCACGAAGAAATTGGATATCTTCAGGGGTTAGAAATAACGGTTGGTCGTGCAACGTAAAGGGACGCTTAGAGACGCGTTATTTCTTTCTACTATTCTTGTTAACGTGATCGATTTCCATGGAGCGAAATATCTATGATTTCCGCGCGAAAATTGTTTTCCGTCTGTCACAATTTCCGATTGCACGGCTGTCGAAAACGGAAAGCAATCGAAGTTGGACTCATTTCGTGAAACCCGAACCGAGGAGGCTCATCAACATTTCAATTTCCGTCGACGAGCACTTGAAGATAGCTCGTAAATAGTCGACTTAATGGCAGACGGTACAATTTCGACGCGAACAGGGTTAGTCGGGTTCGAGAAAGACACGGGGAAAGAAATCGCGCCGCGGGTGGTGCGGAGGACCNGCTGGTCTTGTGCGACGTTAAGAACTGGGAACCGCCCACGAGAAATCGCAAGGGGGTCGAAGAAGAAGTTCTCTCTTCAGGAAGAAATTGGATATCTTCAGGGGTTAGAAATAACGGTTGGTCGTGCAACGTAAAGGGACGCTTAGAGACGCGTTATTTCTTTCTACTATTCTTGTTAACGTGATCGATTTCCATGGAGCGAAATATCTATGATTTCCGCGCGAAAATTGTTTTCCGTCTGTCACAATTTCCGATTGCACGGCTGTCGAAAACGGAAAGCAATCGAAGTTGGACTCATTTCGTGAAACCCGAACCGAGGAGGCTCATCAACATTTCAATTTCCGTCGACGAGCACTTGAAGATAGCTCGTAAATAGTCGACTTAATGGCAGACGGTACAATTTCGACGCGAACAGGGTTAGTCGGGTTCGAGAAAGACACGGGGAAAGAAATCGCGCCGCGGGTGGTGCGGAGGACCGACCCCGTAACCGGACAGGAACGAACTTTCGGATTAGAACGAAATAACTGGAATTACGGGCAATCCGCGAGCTTCGAAGGACCGATAAATCAAGGGTGGAANCGCGGTGGTAACCGCAAAGTCGTTGTGACACCGAGGAACGCACGGTAATGGCAGCTAATGAGCACGATACGATAAGAAGCGTGTCAGTGGCTCGCATCGCGCCCTCGTTTCTCAACATTGTTACATCCGTACTAAAAAACAAAACCCCTGTTTAACGTTGGAGACGTGCCGCGATAACTGTTCGTCGATGCTCGGCCCACCAACAGAGGCCGCGCAAAATTTAATTGACAGACCGCGAAATTGTAGATGATATCGAAAATCGCCGACCAAGGTTCAATCGATATACTCAAAGTGGCGCGATTAAAACGATTTCACGGAGTAGCAGATAATGTAATTCGTGATGTTCTGAGAGAGTTGAAACGATAATAGTAAATGGCTACGTTGAATGAATCGTTCTATAGAGAACCTCTAATCCGGGACCACCTGTGCGGCGTGGGACCGCCGGAATACCTCGTGTGATGTTCCCGAACGTGTCACGAGGGCTTCAGCAGCCTAAACAACCTGGCCGACATCGCGAGATAAAGAAGCACCGGCTGGTATATACTCTGAGAAGCCTTTCGAGACACTTGGGGCCCTTGTTTGCACCGAGCCAGATAAATTCGAAGTCGGAGACATCCGGGATTTGCGTGGACATTGCGCTCCGGTTTCCTGATTACACTCCCCTAATGTCCTTCACTATTTAGAAACAGATACCCGGCTTCCTCTTCGCAGTTTCTCTGCCAAATTCCATTTCATTTTTCTCGTTATAAAATAAACAGGCATAGCAAGCATAATTGAAATCCTGATCAAAAATATATCTTCGTTTCCTTTTTCCCGTATGTAGAAAATTTTCGACTTGAGGGTCCACGATGGTAAGACGCTGGTGTGATATTTTCGAGTGATCACGGGGTCGAAGAGGATTGTCTGTTGACCCTGTCCAATGATTTATGCGAAGGGCACGGGGAACTTCGGTGGCGATCCAGACGGAGTCGGCAGTTGTGCGGCAGGCGGGCGTGAAACGAAGCCTCGAATTCGAGAGGGCCAGGGAGAGTCCGTTCGGTGACACAGAGTAACCAGGGGGGCCCAATGAATGTCCGAGTTCTTTATGGGGCAACCTGAGACCGCGGTGGACGAACGCGCCCGAGAGGACGTCCATCAAAGGGTTCCAAATAATTACCGACTCCGCAGCCGAGGATACGCGCCGCCGAAAGGAGCCACGGTGATAAGTCAGCGAGACTTTATTATTTTTTCTTCGTCACCGGGAGAAAGAAATGAGCTTCTCTCTCGACGCGGCTATATATTAGATCCTAAGTCAATAACATCGACAAATAAAATTGTCGTTTGTAAAAAGAGAGAAACCGAAACGATCGGTTTTATTAATCCCGCAATCAGTAGTGCACTCGAGAAGCGGTAAACAAGATAAAGGAACGTCTGAAAAAAACGGGGAAATAAGTCTCGACTAAACGCTTGTACCGTTCTTTTGGCTCCTTTTCAAAGGGATCATTTTTCCCGGGAAATGTCGAGGCTTCTTCGAGTTCCAGATTGTTTGATCGATGAATTCTCGAGGCCTCGGACCGGAAATTATGCGTCAGGCTGTCGTCCGCGGCCCGGAAGTGACGGCACGCCGCGCCGCTATCTGCCGTCTCACTGATTGCATTTTCTTTGCGCGCCGGGAAACTTCCGGCGTGTTTGTTTTTCGCACGGCCCGAAGGACTATTTAGTGACGATTCTCTTGGTCCATGAGAAAAACGTCCGGAGAAGCAATACAAATTTGCTTAACGGAGTTTTATCTATTCCCCGTTCCTGCGAATAAATCCAAACAATCCCGCGACCGATGAAAAGCTTTCGGTGTCGAAATGCGTCGCGTGCCGTCAGAAGTTCGTGTATTCCAAAGCCGCATTCATATTCTAATGACGACATTGTGCGCGAGGTCAGATGTTGGTAACCATACGCCAGCGCAGTCGATCTTCCAGGTTATCATAGCTGGTCTTGTGCGACGTTAAGAACTGGGAACCGCCCACGAGAAGTCGCAAGGGGGTCGAAGAAGAAGTTCTCTTCACGAAGAAATTGGATATCTTCAGGGGTTAGAAATAACGGTTGGTCGTGCAACGTAAAGGGACGCTTAGAGACGCGTTATTTCTTTCTACTATTCTTGTTAACGTGATCGATTTCCATGGAGCGAAATATCTATGATTTCCGCGCGAAAATTGTTTTCCGTCTGTCACAATTTCCGATTGCACGGCTGTCGAAAACGGAAAGCAATCGAAGTTGGACTCATTTCGTGAAACCCGAACCGAGGAGGCTCATCAACATTTCAATTTCCGTCGACGAGCACTTGAAGATAGCTCGTAAATAGTCGACTTAATGGCAGACGGTACAATTTCGACGCGAACAGGGTTAGTCGGGTTCGAGAAAGACACGGGGAAAGAAATCGCGCCGCGGGTGGTGCGGAGGACCGACCCCGTAACCGGACAGGAACGAACTTTCGGATTAGAACGAAATAACTGGAATTACGGGCAATCCGCGAGCTTCGAAGGACCGATAAATCAAGGGTGGAAGCACGAGCATCCGGCTGCTCGTGCCATTGGCCCGGTACACGCGAGAATGCTTCCTCCCTGACAAAACGCTGCCACGATCGGATCTGAGGAAATCCAACGACTTTCTCCAAGAAAATTTCGACTCGCCGAACTAATTTCGTCACGCCATTCTCTTACATTAACTTTTCCTAAACTCACTCTGTTAATAAATCAATTTAATACAAATATGAAGAGCGTGACATATTATTTTATTTCTATGTCCAACCGTTATTTGCTTTACTTCATTCTTTAGAAAACTCCTACAATTTTCTATCAATTCGTCCTCGAAACCCATTTAGCAACCGGAAGCGCGTGTTCATAGACAATGGGCCGGCGGTCGACAATGGAGGCATCTCGATTGGCAAGCTCTAACCGTAAATTACGATCAGGGATCCGAGAATGCTCGACGCTATCTACGATCACGTGGAAAAAAAAATCAGCGGAGAATCTAAACCGCCCAGCTCAGGAGGGTAGATATGTTCCGTTGCATCTGTCGTCACGCCCTGCCCTTCGCGCGCGCTCGTACGCTTGTACGTACAACGAAGTCACATGTCGAAACGCGTACGCCGACGTACGAGGGATGTTTTTCAGTTTGGGGTCTGGGTAGGAGAGAAGGGCCTAAATGTTTTATTACTTAATCATAACGCTCGGGGGCGGGTTGTCGGCGGGGGTTGAACGCTGGGACGTAATGCGTTCGGGCTGGGATCCGGATAGAATTATTCTGCGACCCAATTATTTATACGCGTCGAATAGGCCTAAGACATACGTACTCTATAAATCATGCATCTATCTCGTGGGATACTAAAGCAACACAGACGAATTCCCACACTCTTCAATAATTTTCGATACACTAAAATCTAGAATAAAATATACAATATAACATATTTAAATACAAAATTGATGTTACGATAGTAAGATTTTAATAAAGAGCACGAAGCGATTCTTACTGGGAACAGGGGCGATTTCTATGCAGATATACGAGCACGAATTCCACGAAAAAGCACGGACAACTCAATTAGCCCGATNCATACGTGTCGAATAGGCCTAAGACATACGTACTCTATAAATCATGCATCTATCTCGTGGGATACTAAAGTAACACAGACGAATTCCCACACTCTTCAATAATTTTCGATACACTTTAACCTAGAATAAAATATACAATATAACATATTTAAATACAAAACTGATGTTACGATAGTAAGATTTTAATAAAGAGAACGAAGCGATTCTTACTGGGAACAGGGGCGATTTCTATGCAGATACGAGCACGAATTCCACGAAAAAGCACGGACAACTCAATTAGCCCGATAAAGACGGGGTGAGGCCGTTTTGCGTGCGACGTAAAATAGAGACAGGGATGATAAAATGGGCCGAGAGATTGAATGCGCATTGACGCGAGAACCACCGTGACAAAAGGGCTGAGGCATCACCGCTTATTGTCACCCGGCACCGCGTGAAATTCCTCGCGTGTGTGCGTGCGCGGTACGCGCTCGTGTGCGTGTAGGAAAGTACACTGTATAACTACATTAGGGGTCGCAACCTTTCCCCCTCGCCCCGCGTAGCACGCGCCAGCTGGCTCATTGTTAAATTACGGCCCTACGATATCTGTTTGTCAACGGCGTAGAATCTCCATCCTAAAAATTTCATATGTGATAACGTGTCGATTGATGCCTTCAACTTATTCGACCTAAGCGTACGTAAGACGCGAATTCGCGAGAGACGCTTCAAATATGTGTGGAAACGTTTGGAATTTCTTAGTCAAAGTTGAGGAACGCGAGTTGGCGCGAGGAACAGTGGACGCCAATGGAAGGATCATCCTCTAATGTATTTACACGGCGAGAGGGGTCTATGGGGCGAGATTTGTCACCCTGTACACGGGACGATACGTGTCGTACACGAGCCACGTTTGTATCACCATTGTCATCCGAGCTGAAAGATTAAGCTAATTTCACACATGTCCGCCCGCCTCGCGCTATTCACCTACGTCCAGCCGTGACAGTTGACAGTGTCGCGTGACATAATATGAAACTATGCTCGCTCGGGGGAAGAGGTCCAAATGACAATCATTATTATTAATACATTCGTCGCGCTGGGAAACGTGCGTTCACATTCATTTTTCAATTCTCCGAGGAGTCGCGATTCCCCGGAAGCGACTAACGACGCTCGTCAGATAAAATCGAAGAGATGGACAGTTGTCCAAGATGGCAACATCTGCTCGGATGGTCCCGCTCGATTAGCCGGGTTCTGTCCGGGCGATCGTCGGAACACGCGCGACGAAACTCGCTCCCGGGCCAAAGGACATCGCCCGCCCACATCCTTCGGGGTTTACAATTACGTAACGTCCTACATGTGTCGAAGACGCTCGCGCACACGTGTCCCCTCGCGCTGTATCACACGCTTTTTTTTTCACCCTTGTCTCGTTTCACGTTCGTAAAAGAAACTTTACGAACCTCTCTGTTTTTTATGCCCTGTCCCTCGGTACTGTAAACTCGTGTCGGCGAGCAGCAACAACAACGTCCAATTAGCAAAGCCACCACCCATTACTCGTTTACGCGCGAGGTAAAAAACATACAAATTAAGGAATAGAAAAAAGAGGGAGGCGCGAGACCATGTAATTTGGCGTTGAAGTTTCGGCTCACGGTGCTCTCTTCATTCCCACGCGACCTGCGACCTCTCCAATCTCTTGTACGGTCCCATCGCGGCTCCGAACAAGTACCAGAAAAAAAGAGTGAGAAAAAAAAGCGGAGTGCTCGGTTATGGTACGAGGATTCCCGAGACCATCGTCTTCGTGGTCGTGTCCTGGCCAGTGTCATTTGACACAGTCCTAAACCCGATTCGCGCCACAAGCCGATCCTCGCTCTTCTTCGCCTCCTGTCCCATCCTACCCTTCTTTCTCCTGCGAGCTTTTTGTCCCGTGGTCTCCGTTCCCAAGCGAAGAACAAACGGAGAGAACTATACGCGTGGACCTACGCGCACGGTCACCGAGACACGCATCCGAGAGACCACGCGTGTACGCACGCAGACTCGTTCGTGTCCGACGCGCACACGGAGGTACGAGTCTCACGCGAAAACGCGTACGTGTACGGATCGAGAACGAGTTTGTGCGAATTGTAGGCGTGTGCGCGCGGGCACGGACGAGGCACCGTGTGTGAAACCGCGGAGAGGGTGGATCACGATTCCCATAGCGGAATTCAATTGAAAGAGAGCGGCCCGCGAATCTCTCGTGAAGATAAGGAGACTGCCATTCAGGGAAGAATAGAAGCCTGGTATGCAGAGGGTTAGAAAGACGTTCGCTGCCGAAAAACGTCCACTGGGAAGATAATGAACCATCTATTGTACAAGTTACTCGATAAGGTTATTTTCTCAGAGGTAAACGTCCCTCGTCGCGGAATTTCCGTGTGAATTTATTCGATAAAATGCGATATTAAATCGAATTCCATTGATTGTACGAATGTCCACCTTGCCGGAGGAGCGTTACCCTCGTGCACGTACGACAAAATAGACGCAACAGTCGTACGTGCCTCGGAACAACAACATATTCCTCGGTACGCGTGTTTACTCCCACCTCTGTCACCGTACACTGCCTCAAATATTATGAGTTGCGGGATTGCAGAGGAGTTGGAAGATCGAACGAGGGTAAGGAGATGGAAGTTTCGAGCGTGTGCAGCTCTCTCGGAAGCGTGTCATCTCGCGAGATCATATATGTATATATCGAGAGTAATAAACCAACTACTTGAGATAAGCTGTGCATACGTGAAAGTGGTTGTGGGAAACTATGCGGAAGGTGTACTATTACGACGCATAAGAAACTCGTTATTGAGCCGGGGCAAAAAGGAAATACTGTTTTGTTGTTTGTTAACGGAATTACCGTATCGATTTTAATGGCTGCGATCTCGTAAAACATCCTCTCCTGTAAATTTTTCAACATCGTAAAAGAGTGTCTGGCGTCGCGATACGCAGAGCCACGGCCATAGTGGCGCGCGATCGACGAGCAGAGTCGTAAAACGGTGTCCATAAATCTCTCGTGGCTGTCTAAACACGATCCACGACGCGGACCGATCGACGTCGAATCGCGATCGCATACGAGGTGGCAAGGACGACAACGGAGAGGAGTACGATCGTTCTTTAAACGAGCTCGCGCTGGTAATTTAATCGCCTGCGCCGCGGTCGTTACGATCGCGGGGCTGGTTTATGCAAAATTATGCGTCGGTACTGCTCCAATGAAAATTCGCATACCTACGCACACGTCATGCATTTCGCAACCGATGCGGTGCAGTACAGTGCAACGTGCCGCGGTAACAACGCGCTAATGCGATGGACGTGAGCCGAGGGGGTGGCCGGAGTCGTGCGCGACGTGGACGTGTCGTGTGTAAGAGGTTTTCCTCCTTCGACGTTGTCGCAACGTCGTCGACTAGAAGTGGCAGCGCGAGGAAGCACGGAAAGGAAACGGGGTGTAAGGTAACGGAGGACGAGAGAGATAGAAGCACCGAGGTAAGGAGAAGACCAGAGGGAGAGGGAGAGAAAAAAAGGAAATCTGTAGAGCTAATTCGCGTGCGAGATAACGCGGTGGCCGAGTATAAGGTTGTGTGCGCGCTATCGTTGAAATGGTCTCCGCCGAGTCACGGAGGGGGGTTGGTCAGGGCAGGGAAAGGCCACTGTCGACTTATACCAAGGGGTGGTAAGACGATCTTATCGCGTACCCTCTTTCCCTCTCCTTCTGTCCTTCCTCCTTCATTTTTTCCTCCACCACCTTCCTCGCTCCCCTTCTCTTTCTTTCAACCCCTTTGTTCTCCTTCCCGGCCGCTAACTACTTTTATCCCCTCCCACCCCTGATGACAATATCGCGTGGCCACTGAGATAACCGGTCGTGTCATTCCTACATCGACTACCTACTTCTCAGTCCGACTAACACCCGACCGCGTCGAGTTCCACTCTTCGTGTACTATCCTCGGTAGGGACACTCTCGCCGCACGAGAGACTCGAGTGTAACATGGTCGAACGGCGATTGTCATCAGGGAAATCTTACGCTCAGCTTGGACACCCAAGGAAATGAGAATGGAAGTTATTACGTTAGAGAACAGGCGGTGGGGCTGACGTTATCGAGTATTCGATTCCCTTTAATAGCAGATTCATTAGCCCTTTATCTGATCAACGAACGTTTCCGGACCTCCGTCGTTGAATGTATCAGCCGGCGAAGAAAAAAAAAGCGATGCTACGTCTATATCATTATATCCACGTTCTTCCATCGAGAAAATTGCGCCCTCCTTCCATAAAAATATTCAGCCGGAAGCCTCACGTGACGAATTCGCACGAGAATTTCTATTGCGGCGATAAATTTTTCACCGAGTCACACAGGAGGCGTCAGATCGATTATAATCCCGGAATTCTGGCCCAGTTCGATGGTAGGCGAACTGACCAGCGAAAAGCGATGGCAACGTTGACGGGTAAGTAAAGCCGGCCGGGTGGTGGTGGAATGACGTCGCGGGAAATGAGTCTCGTAAAACAATGCTAGACACGCGAACACCTCGAGAAAGTGGCCCCAACCCTTCCCAACCGGCAATCGAATCTACGCTCGCATCATCCCTCCTCTGTGTCCTCCACATTAATTAACGTTCCATCGATCCAACTTTACTGTCCATTAAAAACTCTGAAAAATACCCCAAACGAGTAACCATCGATGGAAAGATTATAATGAATCATTATTAAAAAAAATATATATACAACTTTCACGCAACAATTTCAATGGAAAACGATTTATAAACGAGGGTTTGTGTGAACTCGACGATCTCGGCGCGAACGTCGCGAAAGAATTAGTCACCGGGAAGAAAAAAGTCGTGCGAAACCAGGATGGGGGAACGTTTGTCACGGCGAAAGACAAAAACGACAAGGATGGTTCGTTAATGTACGAAAGTTCATGCGTGAACACGCGTGCTCATCCGTTACGGGTATTCGCGTATGCGTACGCCTCCGCCGAACGCTCGTTTCTCTCCTCGCGCACAAACGGCGTACCGGGAACCGTCGAAATAAACCCTTTAGTTGTAAACGGGGACCGCCTTTAAAAGATTGTCTGCAAACTCGTTGACAATTATCGGGCGTTATGGCTTTAACCGGTATCATTAGTCAAGTGTGCAAACACCGATTCCCAAAATTCCAAGAAGAATGGCGAACGAAACGTCTCCAGGGTTGTAATAGAGTTCCGATAAAAACAGGAACGTTGCGTTCGACACACGACTCCTGGAATAAATCTGGCATTCAAGCAAGTCGTACGGCTCGGCAGCGTAACGTGTCAGTCGCATTCAGGCGCGTAGCGAGTCGGCTGTCGAAGCGGAGATTTGCGATCTTCGGTGATCGACCAATGGTGAACGAGGTAACTCGCGACGAATTGGGATCGGCGGATATTTATCGGAGGGAGCGCGGCTGGAAAGGAATCGTGATAACGGCGCGACCACGATGAATGCCTAATTAGATGATTAATCGCTCAATAGCCAGGCCCCGACAACAATGGCTCCGCTTATCGCTCGAGCGTGCCTTTCGGACGGCAACATGCTCCGGCACGAAACCCAAATGAAGCGATCCCGAGGACGATTATTTGTTTTCTCGATCGAAAAATTGTCAAGTTACCGATCAATAATATTTGCGGGATGCCGGCGCGGGTATTATCGATCACGGTCGCCGCGTTTACGTAACGGGAGAGAAACAATTCCACGTCGAACGATCAATTATCGGCATTATCGTGGGTGGAAACCGTGGAATCTGGTCGATGCGTTTGTCCGTCAGTCGTGGCTGATTGGCCACCGTTTGTTTCGGAGCCCGGCCTGATTGCATTCCACCGGAAACGGCAAACAAATGACAAACACCGGGCCTTATCGTTAATTGGCGGAGGGAGAAGAAAAGAATCGAGGAAGACTTATGGAATTATTGCCGCGTTGCCGGAGACTGGAAGAAAAGGGTGAAGAGGAAAACCGAGGAAGGAGACGATTGTTCCTGCTTTCTGTTATCGGATTTGCATGGCCGCGTGCAGCTATTCGAGGGGGTATTGTCGCCGTTTTAATTCATACCGACCGAATCGATCACGTCCAGTCGTCCAATAATCGTACACCACTTTTGCGTCACCACGATTTCGGATTCACTTTTCCTCAGATCATCATCGCAAGCAATTCTTTCTATCAAGTAATCCGTCTTAGAAGTATTCGATTAATTATAAAATGTCACGCGAGCAGTGACTATTAAAAGCAGGAATTTTTTTAATACCAAGATACATCGAAGGAATCTTATTGTTCCGAATACTAGAATCGAGGAGGAAGGCGGTTTTAATTGAGACTGTCCAGGGGTGGAAGGTACAAGAAGAAGAAGAAGAAGAAGGAGAAGAAGAGGTGGGATCGGAGGTAGCAGGAGTCTCCCGCAAGACTCGAATGGACTGACCTACCATAGGATCATCCGATCTATTCATACTTCCTTATTCAATCGTACTCTCTCAGGATACGAGACAAAAGCACCGATGAAACAGAACCTCTCCCTCCCCAGCGGTCCCCCTGGCCACCCCCGTATGCCCGTGGCACTCCGCGCGTATGTTTCTTTGGCTTTGTCTCCTCTCGGATACGACTTCCGGTGCCGCGGCTCGACGCTAACCCTCAATGGGATGATGCGCCTTTTGAAACGCGTGGTAGGTGGATTCCGCGATTATTCCTGCGGTTTAGAGATGGCCCTCTTTCTGCTTCCTATCAGTTTCGAAAATTTCCTGTTTGCCCGCAGCACAATGCCCCGGGATTCAATAACGATCGGAGAAACTGATAGCTTGATCTATATAAAATTGAATGGCTAACGGGAAACACTTCCTCGTCGCTCGAACTCACGAGAAGATGCGTCCTATATGTATGTGCGCTTTGGCGACGGTAATGACTCGATTATCCGTCACGTTTTTCCCTCTCATCAGAGGGGTTAGCTTCGTCTATTGTTTCGGCGACTCGTGAGTCAAGCGTTAACGGATTTTGTCTTACAGATTGCTAGATCCATTGAAAAGTACCGCGCCGACAGACCGTGGGAAGCGAACGTGCCTTATAAATCATTCCCCGAGCAAAACGGCGTTTTGACAAACAATTAATTTCTCGATTTGGATAATTTATTTCTGCACGGAAGGATCAAACGTGTATTTGTAAAAATGTAGGTCGACGTGAGAGTAGAGAACCAAATGCCTGCACCCTTTGTTCCTCTGGAGTGCGCTATCGACGTCAAAGTATTGTGTGCAGGGGAGACACCGGGCGATCGCGCAACCGTCTTTCATCAATTTGCCTACTATCGTCCCATCCGAGTCGTCGGTGAAAAAAGTTAACCGCGCGCCGCTCGCCATTCACTATATAACAATAAATTAACGTTGGACCGCTGTACGACCGAAATCTTTTGTCCCGGAGAAGCGATGCAGCATTGTTAACGGTCAAACAAAAGAGGATCGATCCCGCGTTCTTGTCGCTGTGCTCTTTGACCGTCCGAAACTATTCAAAATGTTGACCCTTGATTGAGTAAAAAAAAAACAACAAATGTGTGCGAACACATTTTGTCGCCATGTTTCAGAAACACGTCAAACCTTTTCGAACTTCCCAAATGAATTTTGATTTAGTAATCGGATGCATTCAGCCACTGTGTGAGTCGATTGTCAACTGAGCGAGACAGTGGCACTGTGACAAACGTGGAAGAACTGGGCGGGACTTTTGGTAGCAGATAACGAAGCAGTGGAGGCGGAGGACGAGCAGAGTGACTAGACAATACAGGAAAAGAAGAAATGATATCGACTCGTTGCGAGTGCGCCAGCGCGAGAACCGCCTACCATTCATTCCTCGACGACACACGGACGGATATACTGACAATCACACATTTGCGGCATCTGACAATCTTATCAGAATTATGCCACGATCATTGCTTTTCCTGTTCCTCCTATTCCATTCAATGCTACCAATGATAAACCGTNCAGCCACTGTGTGAGTCGATTGTCAACTGAGCGAGACAGTGGCACTGTGACAAACGTGGAAGAACTGGGCGGGACTTTTGGTAGCAGATAACGAAGCAGTGGAGGCGGAGGACGAGCAGAGTGACTAGACAATACAGGAAAAGAAGAAATGATATCGACTCGTTGCGAGTGCGCCAGCGCGAGAACCGCCTACCATTCATTCCTCGACGACACACGGACGGATATACTGACAATCACACATTTGCGGCATCTGACAATCTTATCAGAATTATGCCACGATCATTGCTTTTCCTGTTCCTCCTATTCCATTCAATGCTACCAATGATAAACCGTTTGAATGTTCTCCGTTCCGAATTTCAAACCAAGATTTCACTTGTTATCAGTTTAAGAAATGACGAAGGATACAAATTCTTACATTATCATCCTTGTTCCGAGTAATTAATGCGAAGGAAATTCAAATGAATGTCAGCTGATCGTTCCTCAGACACATGCTAAGAATAGCTAAGTAACGATTGGGATATAAAAAATTCAAATTTTCCCCAGTTCAAAAGAAATGGGCAGGCTTGAAGCGCCGAGTCGAAGCGGTTGCAAATTACAGGCGGCGAAGGGGGAAATTAACGGTGTGTGTATATTTTAGTGTTTAACATTTGCGGCTGGTCACGCGAGCTGTTTTAGTAAAAATAAAACCTGTCGAACTACCGACGGTGTCGCAAGTTACAAAGACATGAATTGAATCAATTTTTACAACTACGTGTCTTAAGAAATTTGCAAAGTTTTAAAAATTATGTTCAAACTAATTCTGTTACCAGCAATGTCATATCGTTTAGAGTGTAATTAACTCGTAGTAGACGCTTGGAACCAAGCGCGTTCTTCAGGTCGTAAATCTTTCTTAAAAAATATTACATCTGACAGATTACTCACCCTGTGCCAATCTCCTCGCCACCGGCTTGGATCTCATCGCTGCACCCTGGGTGGCGGATTCGAAAATAAAACACTAATCGTAAGAACGCTGACAGTCCTCCGAGCCATGCGAGTTTATGCACGATCGTTTTATCCTCTCGTTATGTTATTTCACTCCAACCCACCCCTGTTCCCGGTCTCAGAAAAAAAGCCAGAGTTCGTTCGAACTTCGAGTTGTCTCGAGCGTCCTCTTCGACGTGAGCTCCTCTTCTCCCTCTTTACCACTCAGATCGATGACGGAACGAGACGTACGCGTCTCGATCTCGACGTTCGAGCCGGACACTGGTCGGGGGGGTGCACAATGAGTCCATATTCCGGCGCGTGGGTTCCGGTACACCGGGTCCACCGGTTCTGAGAAGAATCCGACGGCAGCGTCGGTCCGTCCGACTGGGATCCTGACGTGCGTTGGATCTGTCCTCCGACAGCGGAGGCTTCTCCTGTCCTCCGCGTCTCCTCCTTCTCCGCCACTTTGTCCTCCACCCTCGCGACTCTCCTCTCCCTCCACACCGTTCAATCTCTTTTTCCCTCTTCCACGTCTCTCACCCTTTCTCTTTTCCCGTATCTCCCCCTAGTGCTCCGCCGGTACCTCCGGTTACACCACCGCTTCTTCCACCCTCTTCTTTCTCCTCTTTCTCTCCTAGCCGTGTTGCTTCGCGTTCCTCTGCCACCACGGGCTACTACTACCACTTCCTACCTTTCCGCCTCCACCTCCGCCTTCTCCACCTTCTGCCTCCTCCTGGCCTTCCCCACCTGCGGGGTCGACCTGCTCGCAACCCCACCACCTAAGCGATCCGACTCCGCTGTCCACCAATGATCAGCCGCTGTCTCTCCTCTCTTCCTACGAGAGCGCAACCTCTCGTCTCTTCGCTCCCGGGTTCCTCTCCTATCGGAACCTCCGTCTAGCCGACGTTACAGTAGCGTGAAACATCGATGGACGAAGATAAGATTAAGATTTTCCCCCCTTCCACACCGCTTCCCGGTATCGCTTACGACACTTCCTTAATCGGAGGCCAAGGATAATCCTCGTTTCCCGATGCAACCCGAACAGATTTTATACAGGCACGACCGCCTACTCTGGCCAGCATCCAGTGTTATTATAATATTTATGATCGGTTCGTACATTTCTGCACCGTGAATTCTCCGCGACGTATTAAACATGCTTCCGTATAATCGAGAGATTGTCCCATCGGATTAAGAATTCACAAAGGTGTCGCCGAGACTCGGCGAGGAACAGGTGTGCACCGCGTTTCGCTGACGACGCTGATCACTTGATTCACGACGCTGTTCCTCCTTATCGCCTGCTGACGTGTAGTCTATACCGGCTCGATAAGAATTATCTGACGTGTGCACCGATTATAAACATTCTTCCGTTTAGTTTTGTCTAAGATCGCACGCTCAAGTTCAGCGTTCGATACTCGATCCCACGGAATCGTTGGCCGGGACCACGTTGCCAAAAACACGTGGCCGCCGGATCGATGAGTATCAACGAGAGGGAAGCAACACTTTCCGCGCATAGGCACTCGTTTCACGAATCCGGCGGTCGGCTCGCGCCGCCGGGGTCGATCGATCCGCTTCGATCGGCGCGGAAATCGCGGTAGACGCCGGGAGATCGCCGCGAACGCGTCGACTTGGTGGCTCGGGTTCGGAGTCGACACTTCGACTTTGCATTCCTGGCTGCTTCGCTCCGCTAGGCGCCCCTCTTCTCCGTCTTCGTTGCACCTGAACGCGACCTCCGACCCCACGGATGGTGGTGAAGCGCGCCCGCGCACCCTTGCGAGCGCAGCTCCGCCCTGCTCCTTCGCCCTTTCGAACCCGGAATCGGCACTTCTCCTCTTCCTCCCTTTTTTTTTTTTAATACGCGCGTGTTTCCATCGGGACGCGCGTAACGCGCGAAGAAAGAAAAACCAACGAGAAACTGACTCGCGCCTTTTCACCGCGATTCAAGAATTTTTTACATTCCTCGTCACCGAGCTCTTTTCTGCGCGCTCTCGTTTACGCGAAAAGGCTGACACTTGTTCCACATATACTTTTACCTCTCCGACGTTCGTTAATTAGATCGCGTAAGTACACGATGATCAATAGAACTGAAACGATTAGAACCCGTTAAATATCTGAACGTAAACGTATTCGACGCACACCAAACTATTTATCAATGATCAATAAGACAAAATGTAATGGGGTAGGAAAATTGTAACTTGAGAAACGGAACGATGTTCCGTATGCACCAACCCGATGTTTGAAGCGAACTCTCCGCTATTCTATGATTGCTCGCGTATATCTATAAAGATTACTGCACAGATTGTAGGTAGCCATTATTTTAATGAGAACTACGTGCGACTGGCTCGATCCGCTTATTGGCGACGGTTTGCGCAGAGATCGCGGGTTTCGAATCGCTCGTAACCCACGACGCGTGCAGAAATATCGCGGGGCGCCCGAGCCAATACGGTTCACCGTTTATTTTCATCTCGGGAAATCGTAAAAGCTCGCTTTCGCGCTTTCCTTTTGTCCTGCAACGGGCAAAGACTTGACATTCTCATCATGTGACATTACTCATCGTACAGACTATAACAACAAAAAGCTATTCAAGATTCACGGCATACTATTCTGATTTAAAGAAGCGATCAAAAATTCAATTAGATTCGATCTTCAGTAACTGCCACTTCGTTTTTAATTTACAATTCGTTTTCATTGAACGTTGACCGAATGTTCCTGATAAGAATGCGAGACATATTCTGACATGAATTCTATTTAGTTTTCGCACGAGCTCTGCCGCTTAGTTTCGCGTTTGCTTTCTGAAACGCGTCGCGCACGACGATTCGCCCAGCTCCCTTCGTTCTCCATTCTATTTTTTCCTCGTTCCCCGAGCGGCCTCATCTCCTCGGCTTTCCTCTTCCAATGTATCGCCCGGTTCTTTCACGGCGACTTTCTTTGTTTCCGCCTGGCGCACGTGCTCCGGCCGCGTTTGTGCGCCGCGTAAAAAAATGCAAAGGGAGAAAGGAGCAGGAGAGCAAGGATATGCGCGACTTCGTAAGGCATCCACGTTTTAAATGGATATAGTATTTCGTCCGCGGATTCACGTGCGTGTGCACGCTGGTTACGCTCGGTAACGCGGGCAGGTGTTGGCTGCTCTCGGTTGGCCGAGGGTCAAACGGAGAGGGTGGAACGGAGGCATGTAGGTACATACGTATCTACGTGCACACGTTCCCCGCACAAATTGAATACGTGCCTGTCAGTGGCGTAGCAGCCGACCTTAGTCTTATATTGCGAGCCGACGATTCTTTTTAGCGGGCCGCGTAAAAATTCTCCGCTCTCGACGGTGCGCGGCGCGAGCAATTATCGGGTCAATGATTTTAAACTGACTCCGCGTAGCGTTCACAATTTTTCAAAAAGCAACCTTGTACATATTCCGCCGACCGTATCCAGGCCGTTCAATTAATTTCGCTTCCCGGCCACTCTTTTTTCGCTTTACGAGCAGATAGAACTGGTTCCCAGAAGCAATTTCACCGGGCACGGTATTGAAAATGAAAAAGTATGTATCATCCGTTATAGGGAGCCGAAGGGGGTGCGGGACCGATTTCTAGGGTAGTCGTACAAGACTACTCGAAATCTATAAAGAGTCGGAGGAAGTAGATTTGGCCACTTCTGACCAAATGGAGGGAAGTGCCGCGAACGTATGACGTATATTAGGGATACTCTGGTCGAGTAAGGCACCCGAGGATCTGGGGACCCTCCCTGTCCTTCGCCGGCTATAAAAACCACTCGCTTTCCTTCTCGACCCTTAGCTAAAAGGCCAATCCGCCCTACCGCCCTTATCGATCCGAAAGAAACGCTCGGTTACTCTTCGGCCTGCGGACTCGACCCGGCAACGTCTTTCCAACATCTATCTTTACAAACGCAATTAACAAATTTCCGCGTGCGTTCGTTTAGAAAAGTGAAACTCACGAGAGCAGTTACGCGAAGTTAATGTACTCGTAAAGCGCGCACGTAAATTTTCGTTGATGTACTCAGTCCATTGAAAGTTCGGACGCGAATGAAAAACGATGCGAATCACCGCGGCAAGTTCTAACAAACTCTTTTTTCAAGTCCTCTTTCTTTCGCCGCCAATCGATACCGCTTGAGATATTACCGCGCGAAGATTGCCGAAGGAAGGGGTTTACAACGGGTTTAACATCCGCTTTCCGTTACCGTACGACTTCGCGGAAGCGTGAAACTCCCGAATGCTCGTCCGTACGTCCCTACCGCAGAAAACTTTTATCGCGACCCTCCATATTCATCGGGAATTTTCAACTATGCCCGGGTATCATGCCGTTGGTCGTCCATGTTTTTCAATTACGCGAATGTTTCGAAACGAGATTGGCCGGGTCGATTCGAAACTTGTAATTTCGCGATATATTATTAGTTCGCCCGGTTAATGCGGCGCAGATTATGAAATAATGTTTCTCCTGCGTGTACGCCCGATTATCTTAAAAGTATCTTTGAATAAGAAGAATGAGCTTTTACTCTTAACATCCATTAACACAGGGACCCGAGAGAGTACATACGTAACTTCTTTTTTTACTCGAGTGCGTGACGCACAGCTATGCAGATCGCTGCCGGGATAGCACACCGAGCAAGACGAATCGAATCGCATTTACCTGCGGTAAAGTACCAGCAATAATTGCCGGGAGGAGTAAGAAGCGCCCTCCATTTTATTTCGACCGCCTCGTTACTGCGTACTTGCACATACACCCCCTTTCACAAGTCTCAAACGTATCGTGAAACGCGTGACCGAACGAGACGGTCTACGAACCTGAATGACGAAATGAAAATTTTGTGAAAATGTTTCCGAATTTTTAATGGAAAGTATTGACGATCGACTGGATGATTATAACTAGAAAATTCGGTATGATCCTTTAACTTAGAGGGTTTTCGATGGAATATTTGTTCGATTTTTGATGAACGTGCGTCGAGGAGCGGTTACTCGCGAAGCGGATTACAGGAGGTTGACGAGAGGGCGGTAGGAAATTGTGACGAAGGGAGTAAAGAGAGCGAGGAGGCATGTCGTGCAGCCTATATCTAAGACGGTCGCATGTCATATCAGCAGTCATCGGGCCTGGGATATAGGTATGTCTGTATAATGCCGCGATAGTACCTCGACAGTGCCCCTGTGTGTATATTACGGGGATTTAGCTCGAGGGCCCTCGCATGCTCGGAGACTGATGTGACCACGGAGACCGCCTCGTCGAGACATGCGAACCGACCTGTACTTTACCGTGAGACCTCGTGTATCGCCTCACCGAGGCCGCAAGGAAAAAAAAAATATCGTAAATGCTCCTGATCGCGCGGCTGACTCGAGTTTACACAATTCTTCGGGGAAACATGTGTCCACTCTTCAACGGGCTTTCCTCGGCGTATCGCGGGCTTTCCGAGCGATCGCGATGGAAAAATTTCTATATTGGATAACGGGCACGAAACGGCCTACCGGGAACACAGGAGGCGAGCGAGTGGGAAATATCACGGGTGGATCACCCCGGTGATTTCCTTCCACCTTCCTGGGATTAAGTACCGTTTTCATTCCGTCGTTAACGTATCAGATTGTTCAATAATCGCGAAGATATACGCGGTGGATATTCGCGTAACAATGTATGCGAACGAGGTGGCGTGTATCGGGGGCAAAAAAAGTAGGTTGCCCGGTCTGACTAAGCTGCGCAAAGATTAAAACCTTTTGATGTTTCGTATTTAAATGAACTCGTTATCCCGGATCCTTGAGCGAAATCGTGCGCCGGTGTCTCGCATCGCGTAATTGCGTCGCATTGCGACGATTAATCTAACGAAGGCTTTCGCCGTTAGACGTTGTTCAAACGGCCGGACAGGAAAGTCTCCCCGGGGGAAACACGCGCGTTTTAAAAATGTGGGCTAATTTGTAAATCCGCACGATAATTACGCGAGGCCTGGGACCTCGGCTGGCCATTCTAAATTAAATCCGAATGATTAACGAGATACACAGAGTGACCTTTACTGCCGCGTATTAATAAGTCCCGGGCTCGCTGTTCCGACTAAACAAGGGTGATGGAGGCGATAGCTTATCGATGCAATGCGAAGACCGTGCCTGCCGTTCAATCGGAATCTCCGCGCGGATCCGAAGTTCGGACGAAAATCTCGGCCGATGAATATCTCGCGGGCTTCGTCACTTTCCTTTCAGACTCGAATAACATTATACAAAGTTTTCACTTATTCCAGTGCACAAATTATGCACGTTCAATAATGTGGACAACGAGGCATAGCGTGACTAGCGTTTCAGGTCAGGACAATATATTTTGTTATTATATTATTACACACGTGCATGAGAATTAATGCGTTTGTGTATCACCCGTAGATTATTATATTTACAGAGTTTTATGCACTCTAACCGTGGCTAACCAAAGATTTATTTTAAACGATCTGATCGTCCACACTCGAGGAATCAGCATATGCCACCGTGTCATCGATTTTTACACGCGTTCCGACTTACATCTGCCGGCTCGCAACTGCCATACCGAGGCAGATCTCAGTCGGATTATAATAAAATTATGCACTACTTGATAAATCACAGAAGTCACTTGCGTATCGCAGAAAATTTGATACAACGTAAAAGTTCACGTCTAACCTTATCTCGCGCAATTAATTTTTTAAATAGTTTTCCTCGAACTTCGTGTGTGCTTATTTTCTGTTCTGTCAGCTTCGCACCGTTGATAAGAACTATCACTATTATAGATTAACACTTTTTCAGCTGATAATTAATATAAATTAACATTTTGGAGATTGCACTATGTATAATACACGCGGGCGCGTTTCAATTGTTCAACCGCGCGAGAAACTGAAATCAATACAACAAATATAAATAAGTAACTTAAAAACCAAAGGAAGAATAGAAAAATGCGTTTAGGAATTATTAAATACAGCATTATTTAAATGTATGACAATCGTATAATTAATAATTAAACGTAATAAGAAAATAAACATATTATAGCGAAAATGATGCACGTAGTACTTAGCGAAACTTATCAAATTCACGTTCATCATCGACGGCATTTGCGCGCAATCGCGCACGGTGTTAGTGTGTACGTCCTATAGTTCATGTCTTCCATACATTTTTAATTGTAAGTAATTTTATCGTTCGGCAATTACTTTATATACACACATCTCGTCGTCGAAGAAGAATAGTGTAAGACAAAACAATTTCGTGGCTGCATATGATGGCTGACAACGGTCCAAATGATTACAATGGTCTAAATCGTCGCAGTCGTCGCAATCGTCGCAATCGTCACAATCGTCGCAATCGTCGCAATGGTCGCAATGGTCCAGATGTTCGCAATGGTCCAAATGATCGCAATGGTCCAAATAATCGCAATGGTCCAAATGATCGCATTGATCTAATTGATCCAAATGATCGCAATGATCTAAATGGTCCAAATGATCGCAATCGTCTAAATGGTCGCGAAAGTCCCATTGGTCACGATAGTCCAAGTGATTCCGATTATTCAAGTCGTCCCAGTAGTCCAACTGGTTTCGATCATCCATATGAAGACGATCATTCAAATGATTCCTCTTATTCAAGCCGTGCCAGTAGTCCAAGTACAATAACTGAACCCGATCATCCACATGAAGACGATACCTCAAAAGAGTACGATGATTCAGATTATGAGGGAAGTTTAGATGGTAAGTCAATATGTATACATACTTATCATTATCACATACATACTTATCACATCTTTTTACCGGTATTAACCCTGTGATTTACATCGTATACTTGACTGAGAATATTACATTATCGCTGCAATCTTCGATTGTAAGAAATTAATAGGTCCTATCAGTGAAGTAACTAACTGATTAAAGGACTATTAGAGGACGTAGATCAAGTTACGTAACGTTCTTTCGTTGTGTAACAGTTCAAATATCAAAACATAACATACCTGGATTGTAAACAAGGTTTGAAGGTTACACGCGTAAAATCGTTTAAAGTTACTTTCGTTACCTATTACTACCTTACATAAATCTTGTATTTAAATCATGTTACACATGCATTTTTATATTTAAAAAAAAAATATATTGTAAAAAAGATAATGTAATATTTGAGAGGACAATCTCTCATTATCGTCCTCTGTTACTATTATTGCGTGTGTCAATTAGTTCATAGAATAAGTTCATGAGATCATCAGGTCTGAATAGTATTTGAATAAGGAAGTTATTGCTATTTAAAGATTAGTCTTGGCTGGAGCGAGGTTTGTAGCGAGAATTTGATTGGTAATCCTTGACGTGGCACCCAGTCAATCGTTACCCCTTGTCATATTATCGGGCTCGTACACGACGTTCGTGTGTAGATCCGTCTCAGTACGCGTGTACACGCGCATACTCCCGCGCACGTACGAACGGATCAGGTGTACACGGGCGAGCGGGAGCGCGCGTGTTAGTAAGTGGGTTTGGGTAACTAAAAGCCAAGCGCGGGTCGAGTGTGCGAGTGTATCATAGAGAGGGCATTCGAGCGGAAAAACGCAACTAAACGCGAGTAATTGGAAGCCCAAGGGGGGTTCGAGCCGCACTGGGTCTGCCGACACCCTTGCTCCGCCAGGGACGAATCCATCCATGTTTATTACTTTCTCCGAATGTTTATTTCCCGTTTACCGCGTCGACATTTACTGTCTATCGACGCTCTTCTTGCTCCGAACGTCGTTAAACGTATTTGTGTATGATACGTACAATACTTAAAATTTTCAGGATGAACTTTGCTAATGAGACAGAAATTATTGCTCAGTATAATGATGGTAATGACAGTTTTAAATTGAATGCGTATGTTTTAAATTAGTCGGATTACGATATTGTACACTGTATCAGAGTCAATTGCAGAGGAAGCGTTGGTTTCATGGAGGCAGCGATTTTTTTTTAAATTTCGTTAACTGCAGCCCTGGCTTTCGAAGCTCGCGAAGAAGAGAAAAAAGAATTTCGTGTCAAACCTTGCTTCACGTTCCAGTTTAACGCGAGCCCCAGGCGTCATCGTTAATATGTTTCCGATTCTTTTTCTTCGTCACCGAGAAAAATTTTCCCCGGTTTGTCGCTAAATTTTTTCGCGTCCAACAACAGAAGTCGCGGAATTTCGCATAAGCATTCTGTTAATACGTGTCTTGCGAGAAGAATCAATGGCTTCGAATTACTAACGTATGCTCCGTCGGAACGATAAATTTCGTCAATGACCGGCCTTGTTCCAAGAAAACTGTCCACGGTCAATAAAATAAAACTTCTTGAATTTCATTGCCACTGTTTCCATAACAAAATTCAATCTTTACAAAGAGCGATCCATTATCATACATGTTTGGACGTGCCTCGGTAGCGTTCAGCCGCGATCGTAAAACTTCTTTCTTAACGACAACCAGCCGTCGTCTTCGAGGAAACGTCTCATTTCCCCAAAACAGTTAATAATAACTAGCACCAGCAGATTTAAGCTTGTACAGGAAGCTAGGATAATGCGAGCTTATAACTAGATTCAATACGCCGGAATTGGTGTGTCGTCGGCGTTGCTCGAGGGGTTGCCATTCGTAGGAGCAGAATTTGATAAGGAGAGAGAGAAGTGATTTAAGACGGCCTCCAACCCTCTGGTCCTGTTCCTGTCTTCACCTCCGTGGTTTCCACCCTCTTTCTCTCCCTTTCCGTGCATCCACCCTCCTGCTCCCGCCCACCCTCGCTTGTGTACATGCATCGTCCCCGCGTCGGGGCAGCAGGGGGTTGTTTCGTGGCTGCCGTTGGCTTTTCGTTGCGGTTTGTGCGGGGGATGTTTCCTTCCCTTGTGAACATATCCATAGACTTCCCTTCGCCCGCCACCCTCGTTCCTTCCTCTTCCCGGTTCAGCTTCTCGACCGTAGCATATTACCGGCATGGCAGTGCCTTCAGTTCAGTCAGTGTAAACCCTTGAAGGCATTTGCTGATTCAAATTAATCACAGCCGAGGTAGCCCGCCCAACCCTCTCCGGATCCTGGCTGCTTCGCTTGAAAGGAACCAACAAGTCTGTCGATCGGAGAGAACACCTACAATCGATCGTCTCCGTCGTTTACGTTTTTTACCTCTCATTATCATTTAACGAGCCTAACGATTCTAACATATAAATGTAAAGTAAACGAGTTCCCCTATTGGTCCGTTTTGATTTGTTGTAACTCAGAATGGAATACGCTTTCCTTACCCTCGATGAAGTCTTTTTTTCGGCGAGATTACGTGTTCAAAGTGGAGTAGAGGCATTAAAAGTTCGTCAAACAAAAGCGCGTGGAATCATTTTCCCTGTTCCATCGGAACGAGGACGCTTCGCAGAGAGAAGAGCGAAGGGAAGGGATGAGTGGGAAGAAAGGACGAAGAAAATGCGTTTTTCATCCCCATGACACGACTGGCAGTGGCCTGTTGGATTTTCGTCGCGCTGCAGAGTTGAAAAAGAGAGGAGGACAAAAAGGCGAAGAAAGGGTATGAGAAAAAGCGGGAGAGAGAGTTCGGCGAGAGTGCTCTTTAGAATTAGAGCAGAGCCAGCTTCTGCGTTTCTGTCTTTTCTCCTTCCTACTCTCCTCCCGTATTTTCCTTTTTCCTCTTCTCCTCGATGAATCCGCGAGGCGTCTCATCACGCAACATTACCCACAAGCCTCCGCGGGTTCCGCCGTCCTCTTCCGTCCTGTCCTCCTCCGTGCCCCTCTGTCCGACGTAGGTAGACCTCCCCCTCCCCTCGCATCCCGGCCACGCAACATTAAGCCTACTCCTTTCCATTTTTCCTTCGACTCTATGAAACCTTCTGAAAGCGGCAACGTTTTATTTTTCCGTCCCTGTTTTTTCCCTTTTCCAATGCTCGAGAGCGCCGTTTCAACTTTGAAAATATTAAAGAGCACTGGAGCAGATTCAAACCCGTTTTCACGGCACAGATATAGCGCACCACGAAATTACCGATTCTGTTTTTACCCCGGCAACATTTTCCCCGGGAATCGGAGATAATAATAGCTTGCATAATCAACGGGTCTGCAATCGTCGACTCCGCAGTTCGTTTACCGAGGTCGAAACAAAGCTCGGAGCTCGGATTTCCAGCTACTCATCCTCCATTTTTCGCGTTGTCCTCTTTCATCCCACGGTCCTCGGCGGGAGCGGCGACGGCGGCGGCGGCGGCGGTAGAGCGAGACGGCAGAGGGTGGCTCGGTAAAGCAAGGGAAGAGGCGGAGGATACCGAGATGTTGAGACGCTGCAGAGAAGCGGGAGGGGTTGCTCTCGAGGGTGCCGCTATGGAGGGATGAGAGCAGAGACGAGAGGAGTCGCGGAAGGGAGGGAAAGAGGTCTCGTCTCCCTGTCTCTATTGATCCTCCGAGGAGGAGCCGCGCGCACCTCGTCTTCCATCCCACCTCATCCTCGATACCACCCTACGTGCTCCGAGAGACGACGTCGGCGACGATGACGCAGAGAAAGAGGGAGACAGACGGGAAAGAGAACTGTTCTCCACGGAGCTTGGCTGGTATGTGTTGCAAGCCTGGGAAAACGCATCGACGAATGCAGCCTCCCACGGGTCCACGCGTTTCAGCTACCGTGTCTGGATCAAACGACTCTTTCATCTTTATATTATACCGGAAGCTTCGTGATCAAGCATATTAAAGAGACTCGACCGATGCGATGAAATCTTCGTCGCGACTTTTTATCGCGACCTGATAACGAGAGGATAGAGTCCTCCGCGTCGGATGATTGATCGACTTCGGGCAACGCGTTTTCGCCATGTTTATATACTTTAACATTCTTTGGTGGACCGATGCACTGGGGTGACCGCGGCTCGCTCATATATCACGGGAATATCAGTTGGACAGTTTTGATGTATTAGCCTCATTAGCTTTACGACTTATCGCTGCTGCGTTTCATCAAGGTTTATGACTTCTTCCTTGTAAGTCTCACCCCTCGCGACTCGTTATCTATCCATGCATATTCGTATGGTAGTCAAAGAATCCTCCATCGCGTGGCGAGGTAAGAACTCCGAGAGCATACCGATTGGTGCAAAAGTCACTCGCTATCTGCTCCCACTGCTCTCCTCCTCTCTCTAGCCTCACCGCTATAACTCGACCCATCGTTATCTCCACGGAGAGTCTCCCCATTGGTCGTTGATCTTCCCACTCGTGGTGATGCCTCCCTCGCTCATCCGATCCGAACCAGGCTCTGTCCCTCGGCTCCTCGGGGCACGAGTGCGTGTCTGTACGGAGCTATATCCCGATTGGGCCGAGGGGAGCATCATCTGATTCTCATTGGCCCAGCATTCAGAGCATCTCTGCTCATCTTCGCGTTTGCGCGTCCACTGCGATCATCGCCCTCCGCTGCGTTATCCAAAATGGTGGTTACGGATGCTATACAGAAAGTACAACATTGGTGGATAGAAATTCCTACGCGTTTATCTTATAGAATTTTTCTGCTGCGGGAACAGCTGTTTTCTTCCAGAATAAGAAGTATAACCGGTTGAAGCAATTTATNGGTGGACCGATGCACTGGGGTGACCGCGGCTCGCTCATATATCACGGGAATATCAGTTGGACAGTTTTGATGTATTAGCCTCATTAGCTTTACGACTTATCGCTGCTGCGTTTCATCAAGGTTTATGACTTCTTCCTTGTAAGTCTCACCCCTCGCGACTCGTTATCTATCCATGCATATTCGTATGGTAGTCAAAGAATCCTCCATCGCGTGGCGAGGTAAGAACTCCGAGAGCATACCGATTGGTGCAAAAGTCACTCGCTATCTGCTCCCACTGCTCTCCTCCTCTCTCTAGCCTCACCGCTATAACTCGACCCATCGTTATCTCCACGGAGAGTCTCCCCATTGGTCGTTGATCTTCCCACTCGTGGTGATGCCTCCCTCGCTCATCCGATCCGAACCAGGCTCTGTCCCTCGGCTCCTCGGGGCACGAGTGCGTGTCTGTACGGAGCTATATCCCGATTGGGCCGAGGGGAGCATCATCTGATTCTCATTGGCCCAGCATTCAGAGCATCTCTGCTCATCTTCGCGTTTGCGCGTCCACTGCGATCATCGCCCTCCGCTGCGTTATCCAAAATGGTGGTTACGGATGCTATACAGAAAGTACAACATTGGTGGATAGAAATTCCTACGCGTTTATCTTATAGAATTTTTCTGCTGCGGGAACAGCTGTTTTCTTCCAGAATAAGAAGTATAACCGGTTGAAGCAATTTATTATCGCAGGCACGCGACGAATTAAAGTCGAAGGACGAGAATTCTGCTTAGCACGTTATTTTCTGGGACTTGAATTTGTATTGCGAAGACAGTTCTCCCGTGTATATTGGGTTGGAAGATCGTCTCCCAGAATAGAAGCCAGCGTTAGTCATACATCCCGTCTAAGATCGTGCTATAACTGGCGTCCGTGACGGGCCAACGCCATTATGGCAGACACGCGGAGAGAAGCGATACGTGCACGCAGCGCGAAGCGGAACGAAACCAGAGGGAGAGTAAAAGACGTTTACGAGGAGGAAGGTAGAGAGAACGCGGCTGGGCGGATGAGGAGAGAACGAGAATGCACCGGCAGCGTTCATTTGCGACGCCGGTAACACGCTGCTGCATCTATTCATACACACCCGCTGCACCCACGCCGATGGTGCGCGTGTATTCGCGGACGAGAAGACCGCGACAGACCGAGTCTGAGCGATCGGAGGGAGGAGAGGAGAGAATGAAAAAGAGACAGGCTTGGCAACAGTGGCCACTTGCACGTTCCACCTTCCTCCGGCGCTCGCGTTCCTCGCTCCGGCTCTCTCGTTTCCTCGCGGAGTTCAGGAGAACACAGTGACATCCGACCAAGAAGGGTGAGACCGAGCGGGACGGCGCGATAATTGGAGGAGGACGAGGATAGGAACGGAGAGACAGAGAAGAGCTGGAGCGCAGGTGGAGGCGCTGTTTCACGGTTGGTGGGGGCCGGAGGTAGTGGTGGAGCCCCCTTCGGAAGGTGGAAAAGGTGGAGGATGAGGGGCACCGGGAGGTGGTTACCATGGCTACCAGAAACCACAGCCGCCGCCACCGACGATGCGAGAGGTGTCACTGACTCCTGGCAAAGCTACCTCGCTCGTACACCTGTGTACGAATACCCACGCGTCGTGGAATGCATCGCTTGCACGGACACGTCGATACAAGCATGTCTAACGTGGTACATAACAGTCTAAGCATCGCGAGATCATTTTCCCTCCTCGCAAACTCGTACCGAATTTCATCTGCGAACATATGTCTTCGTAATGTCAATAAACTCTTTGAATTCTTCTACTTTAAAATATCTTCCCTTGCTGGGAACATCGGAGGAAGTCTTCGAGAAGTTTCGTATTAAAAAACGCGTACGAGCCGTGAGCGAGGTGCAACAAGAAAACAAACGTGCAGAGAGCGAATGATCTAACAATCGATCGTCATAGCCGGCCACTCTCGAGAGGTCGACGTGACTTAAAAAGAGCATCGGGAGCGCGAGAGCGGCGAGAAACAAAAGATCCGCCTCTTAACCGCGACCGTTCGTTCCGTTCCTGCTCTCTCCTCCGGCCTCGTCCCTCCCCTCCCCCCTGCCCCGGAACAACCGTCCCTGTCCTGTTTCTTCGACGACTCTCCCTCGACAGGACGGGAATTAAATTAAGGCTTCCGAAAATAAACTCGGCGACATTCGATTGTTTCTCGCGGGGGCTGAAACGACACGAGACGGCGGCAGAACGGCGGTGTCGTGCCTCATAAAAGATGAGAAACGATCTAGCAAGATGGCCGACCTAACGACGTCGGACGCTCGTTTTCTAGCCAAGCACCGGTTATATCAAAGATGCTGAAGGAACGTATAGCAAACAACGAGAAAGAAATGGGAGAGACCATCGAAGTCAGCCTGGTAGAAGAAAATGTGACATGTTCGACTGATATTGAGAAATTGAGAGGAAATGGGTTAAAGGGAAGTCGCATAATTTTTGGCGAAGAGGCACGTACAGGAGGGTGGTCGCGATGCTCTTTCTACGTCTTCTCGTGTATAGGTTCGGTTCGCGGTCTCCATGGGAACCCGCGGAAAAACCTATCGATTCTCCCTTTGGCCTGAAAGGGAACTCTTTCAAGAATCCTTTGGCCTCTTTCCGTTCCTCTCATCCTCTCCGCATCTCTTTCGTCTCCTTCCAGCCAAAACTTTTCCTTGCCCGCCGCCGTCTGTCCTTAAAAAAGAGGAGAGAGAGGAAGAGGACAGAAGGGGCAAGAGCACGCCGTTAAAAGAGGTTTATTTCGCTAATAAGACCGGACTTGTGCCGTGCTTATTGAAACAATAAAGAATCACCCCTGTGGGCGGAGGGAGGAAACCCTCAAGATGGCGACCCTTCCTTGGTCACGGCGTGGATATACCAGTGGTACGTGCACTGGTTGCAGACCGTCGGCTGATCAACTCCCGATGGATTTATGGCTACGATATTGTGGTCCGCCTTCTCTCCTTTCTTTTGTCTCGAGTTTCGCATTTCCATGATATCGGTCTCCGCCATCTGCGAAACCAACAGTTACGATTCCATCAGACATCGATTAGAAAATAAGCATAATCCGGACACATACTCTCCCTTTTATATACTTTATACTTTTTATGAACGCTGTATTTGACGAGACATGTACGACCCAGTTTATGACACGCAATTTGGGTTACGCGAAGGTGAAGGTATNTTTTACATACTTTATACTTTTTATGAACGCTGTATTTGACGAGACCTGTACGACCCAGTTTATGACACGCAATTTGGGTTACGCGAAGGTGAAGGTATAGAATTAGAGTCGAAGGGCTTGAAAATTTGTGGCGCTTACGTGCTTAGTACGCTATATTATATCGAAGATTTATCGGTTATCGGTTACGTACATTTCCCTGTGCTGTGTCAGGCTCCACTTTTTCTCGGCATTTTCGTCGCCGATAGGGATCCTGCTGCGGACGTCTATTAGGTGCGCGGTTCTTTAAAACATCAAATATTCCCGGCGGAATGTTCTTCAAAGTCCCCGCTGTATTAAAGCATCCTTTTAGCCAGATTGGCGCGTGCAATTTTTCTCGTTTAACGACTTTCGGAGCAAGCACGAAGACGTCTCTGGGAGGCAAGGCAAAAGGAACACAGAGAAGAACGGCGTTCAAAACTTGCCGGGGGTAATTTCGAACTCGGTCACGTTCGTCCGGTCGAAAGCTCCGAACTTTACGTCCCCGTCGAATCCCTCCTTATCGCGTTGCCACCGCCGTAATAGTGAAACTTTCCTTTTGTGGACCGAGCCGGGAAAGGTTTTGCGTAAACGAGTTCGCCGCGGCGTGGACGGAACGGTAGGTAGCGAGATACAGCCAGAGGAGGATGGTGTCTCGTTGAGAATCGATAGAGCTCCTGCCGAGACTAGTACCTACCCCGCGAGACAAGAATTCCCGGATTCCATGTCGCCGCCACCCCTAAAAACCCCATCTGCGAGAGAGCCCGGAGCCTCCCTCGATCCACCCCTTCGGTGCTTCTCGAGGCACCGCATTACCTCTGGACGAGAGGACTCCCCGAGTATGGAAAGAGAGATCGACCACCGGGTAGAAGGGAGAGATAGGGAGAAGGAAAGGGCTGGTACGGCAAGGGCAGAGCGCACAATGGACCGCCTTGGAGATTCGGAAACGTCGGGACTCGCGATTCTGAATGGGAGACGAATGAGGAGTTTGGAGCGCAGGACAATGCATCCAGGAAAACGAATGTTAACGCTCCCGGCGATAACGCTTACGGGAAATATATCGTTTCTCGAGTGTCCTCCTTCGATCAATTTTCCGGATAAGGTTAGCAGGGTTATACTTAGGATGAAGCGTGGTTCGCTCGTAGTCGTGTTCGAGCCAATTTAATTTTACGCTCACTAGCGATCCAAATTGTAGCCGCGTATACGGTGCGAGGTTAAACGTAACTCGACTATTTATAAACCGGCAACAGTTATGCCAAGTTTTACTGATAAACCGTTGAAATTTTTAATTTTGCAGATGATATCAACCTGACGATCTACTACGCAAAGCGTTGTATAAACAGGACGCGTCATCGAAAGATACGAATGGAGCTGATAGACTTCATGGTGACTCTCGGACAAACAAGGTAGGTCGCCCTAATGTGTTTGAACAAGTATCATCGTTCGAGCACCTTTTATTCCTACTATCCACGATTTACGACAGATAATTACGCTTAATGAGAGTGCTCGTTTTGTGTATCGTCTCGATAAAGATGACACGCGGCGAAAGTGCGTAAGCGCATTCAACAAAGGGTACGGAAATTACGGTGTTAGCGTTCCTAATTAAACCTAAATACGAGCGCGCTTAAGAAGCCGCCCCACTGATAAATTTGATACCCTTATCACGCCCCCGCACGTGAAGCATCGTCAAAAATGACTCTATCGTTCCCAGTTTACGATCCATTACCGGTCGCGGTATCTCCACCGATTTCGAATCAGGTTTCCGCGCCTTCCGAGAAGTAGACTCTCTGAAATTCACGATCCGCGATTTCACGTGGCCCTCCACCCCCTCCAGGCCGTGATATTATAGGGCGAAAACGGTAAATGGCCCTAATAATGCGAAATCTCGGTAGCCATAAATACGAGCGGACGATATCTGGGTGGTGATCTCGGTGGCATGTCCAGGAGTTGCGTTGCCGTGTCTCGCAGCGTTGATACCGGTTGCCCCATACCGGGTACTCACGTGAGTATCGCGGGTACTGGAAGTACTCACGTCAAGTATGCGCACGGCTTATCATACCTCTCGCGAGCAGTATACGGTCTTCCTGCTCTTTATGCGAATACGTGTTGGACTCGCGACGTGTCCTCTAGCCTCTCCCGCCTGAAAATATATTGGCCTAACACGATTCTTTGATCTTTCGTATCGCGTTACCCGAGTCGCGATTTTCTTTACATCTCGTCCTTATCTTCTTTTTATTTTGTAACGATGATCGTCAAAGGTTTAGGAATTGAAATTACTTCATTTTACATGGATCTGGCTTATTGTTAGAGCAGGACTCCTTGAATACGAAAAGGGAGCTTGTAAACCTGTCGCAGAAAGGCATACGCGTCATACCCTGCTTCCTCCGCGGCACCTCGAATTTCCATTCATTGTTATTCCATAATCCGTGATGAAACACGAGGCCGTCGGTGTGCTGGCTGCAGATACGATGAAAAACGAAGGTATTAACGCGAGTCAAGGGTCAGGATCGATGGTCGGAAGGAAGGCGTACACACGATGTTATTAAGAACCGGCGCACGCATGAACAATCTTCTCGCGCTCGCAGCGATTTTCGCGAGATACTGTAATTGTTTTAACCATCGACACTAATGGGTATTCCAGCTCGTGCGACATGCTTACTCCTATTTTCTGAAAATACATCCGAGACCTGGCCGCTTTTAATTCCCAACTGTAATTAGTTCTTGTACTCGCAATTAGCAACAGTTGCCGGTGCCTACCCGTGAATTTCGGTATTCGTGGCTCGTTTCGACGTGCTCGAAATTTATCAGTCCGCGTTGCCAGTATAAATCGTACCGCGCGATACCATAAAGAACGATGTTAAACACGACGTTATTTACGAGTCGGTTCGGCAGTATTCCTCTTCGTGAGAGACAGGCCAGGCCGTGCGTGTCGGGGCAATTCTTTCCGCGGCCGAGCAAAAATACGTCCGTGGGTTCTTTTATATACCCTCCTCCTCGAAGACAATCTCGATGTCTCCGGCCGTGTGGCGTGTCGTGCGGTGGACATCACTCGGGGCCGGACATACGGCCCGGGGGTGCCGGGGAGACGCGAGAAAGGGTGTAGCGTGTCCGGTATCTCGTACCGGGATCGCGAGAGACATTTCGTCCCCCTAAGAAGTCAGTTCAGCTACCACAAATGACCATCGGCGAGCTCCACCGTTGTTCGCCACGCCACCGAGCTTACCCCTCTTCTGCCATCAACCCCCTTCCGTATCTTCCACCCGCGTTGTGCACCATTCGCGTAGATCGGACGATAAACAAATTTATTATGCTCGAATGAACCAAACCAAGGAAATAAAATGAGGTTTCCAGAAAAAAAGCGCAATTATTCCATTGTTTTCCTTTTTCTCGATTTTTTATGCTCGCCACGTTTATTTCGTCCTGAATTGTTAGGAGGGCTTTGTCGAAGTTGTTATGTCTGATTGTGAGGTTCTCCGGTTCGATTACGCCTCCGTGTGTATTTAAGTATTGACAAACATTCTTCTCGTTTCGTTGCGGTGTATATCATTTTAAATATTATGTTACTTACGTTTGCAGTAATCAAACACTTATCTCTTTTTATCAGACGTTTCATAAATAAAATTTATATGTTTGGAACGATATAGGAGCTCTGTAGAATGGTATTCAATTCTTATTTATAAATTTGCAACACATATGTATAAATATTGTTATATTAAAAATTGAGAATTAGCAATCGATTATTATCCGCTGCGAATATAAACGAAATATTACTTATTACTACCAGACATTAGTCATACCGTTTCCACCATTGCCGGTAACTGATAATTAAAGTAGGAGCAAACAATAACTTTCAAATATAGTTAATGGTGAACTACAAATACTTGCNTGATATAGGAGTTCTGTAGAATGGTATTCAATTCTTGTTTATAAATTTGCAACACATATGTATAAATATTGTTATATTAAAAATTGAGAATTAGCAATCGATTATTATCCGCTGCGAATATAAGCGAAATATTACTTGCTACTATCAGAGATTAGTCATACCGTTTCCACCATTGCCGGTAACTGATAATTAAAGTAGAAGCAAACAATAACTTTCAAATATAGTTAATGGTGAACTACAAATACTTGCTAAAAATTAAAGAGTAGGGCTAAAGGGCTCCTTTAATTTTCAAAACCAGTATCATTCAACGAGAGTTATTCAAGTACATTAAGTCTTATAGAATACTTTGATTTCTCTAAATAAAATGAAAACCTACAATATATAATAGTAGTAAATAATAACACAGATAATAATTAATTAATTTTATCGTTTGTTTAAGATAATAACAATGTGCCCCCCCGGGATCCCGCGAATTTCTCGTATCTGTGGCCCCACCTGGTGCTTGCTGCTCACACTCATATCATTCAAGCAGGGATGCCAACGAGACGCGCGCATCTACGCCAGGGCCAGAGGCCATACGCGGAGTCGCGTCGTAAACAAGAGCTCGTTTGATCGTACTCATATTCACAAAGTTTATTCGCGATTCAGTCGATTGCCCGCCCGTCATACGCAATACGTCGATTAAGCATCGTACGTAGCATCGCGTGTTGAAGACTCGAAAACGTTCGTGGCACCTGGGACTGCGGGAAACGCGATTTTCGTTGGACGTTCTGCACGGTGGTGTGAGTGCGCGAGTTGGCAAGCGTTGTTCGAGTGCAGTAAGGCTGCCATTTTCCGTGTGTTGCGGTGCACGAGCGAGAAAGAGACGGTCGGCCGTGTACGAAAAAGGACGGTAAAGGCTGTGCGGGATTTTCGCGGTGTAAAAAGACACAGGAGTTCCTCGTGCGTTAATCAGCGGCTATCGAATCGTAGTGGAGTTGCAGTGGCAGCTGGACAAATAAAGGCAACGGTGGAGGGACGAATCGCAGGGGCGCGCGTTCGAAACTGGCCCGACGATCAAGGTTAGTTCCTCTTCGTTTTCGTATTCTTCCTGGTTGTCCTCGTTTACTAGAGAACAAGCACGTACGTCCGAATGTTTTTGCGTCGCACCGCGTCTGTCATCGTGGAAACGTTCCACGCGATAACGATTCACGACGCTCGCGTCTTTTATTGCATCGTCGTGCGATCAGCTGATTTTTTTTTACACGTCCATCGCGTGCATGTATACATAGACGAGTTCCAATACACGGGCCTACTCGTTAACGATACGCCATTGCGTGGGCAGAATCTCTGGAAACAGTAACGATTAAGAACGGTCGGAGAAAAAATACGCGTACGCACGTACGCGGTACGAGGTGTACGTATCAATGAAATCGTGCTGGCGATTACGTTGCAACAATGTGGCAATACAGTTACAGTTATACATAACGCACATTGAATTTTGCGAGCCGCGTTCGTTTTGGTAAATTGCCTAGGCTTCGGAGTCCCCGCACGGACGGCATAAATTTAAAATCGTGCCGCGCGATACGTGACTCGTTCAATGTGATTGTTCGTGAATTTGCCAACCATCGCTTGCATTGTTTACGCGTTCGATATCTTCTCTCGTTGGTATCTCGCTTTTTCGCCTGAAGCCGCATTTAACGGGCCGCGATAACCTCGTTACGTGGCGGTAAGTAATTCCTGGTTTCGCTACAAGCAATTTCGGCGTTTTTCCGCGGGCAGCTGCCGCTCGTAAAGTTTCCATTTGCTTTACGAACCACCGGCTGGTTTCTTTTGTGGCCGATCGAGTAAGGATTTTATGATCTTTCGCTGGGAAACAGGACCGTGTATATTTACTCGAAAATCTTGTCCGAGTTACGGCGGGGATACTCGCGAAAGTCGTTTACAGTGCAAAAGAGTATTCTGGTATTTTTAATTTTTGGAATAAGTACGTAATCAGAATCATATCTGTTTTCAGATTCTCTTGATAGTAACTCTAGTTTCCAGAGATTCATTTAGCGTGGCCTGTTTAAGTACTTTTGCACGGTAATGTACGATCATTTTCCAATTTACACAGTATGTATAACAGCAATTACGGACCGACCCTGGTACATTACGTGCGTGTAACGAGGGAAAAAGAGATCATACGAGTTATCAGTTGACTTTGGATAAAACATCACCACATCATCATTGCTTGTTAGTTACGATGCAATAATTTGTTCTAATCTTGTGTAAATAGCGCGAACGTAAATCTTACACCTGTTGTTTTTTGCTTCTGCCGTTTCGTAGCTTTTTGCGTAGAGTATGAAATAATTTGGGGGTTGAGCAATTAAAATGTAGTGACCGAGTAACGCGAGGCAGCCGCAGTGTAATCGGCTTTTGCAAGAATTCCGACGTACCAGTAACGAGTCGTAAACAACCATTATGTGCCGTTCTATTATGTTCATTTTTTCCATTTCCATCCTTCGCGAATATAATACCTTATTTTGCATACGGATCGCGTTTTTCTTATGCACGCACGGAATACTTAGTTTATATTAATAATATCTTGGAGTGGCTCTGTTTTCACAACTTTCCATGGTCCGTGGAATCGATGGCTCGCGTGTAACGAGAAATGGTAATCGTATTATTACCTTCCCTAGTTTCTCGGTCCCCTTATACGACGATTTCACGTTAATCGATGCCGTAGCCGCGTGTCTTGTTCCAATAATCGTTGCACTTCCTGATCCACGACTTCCTGCCGCCAGACTAGATTTATTATACAAGACCTGCCGACGGATCTGACGTTACATTTTAAAAACTTCTCTCACTCCATTAAAACCGGCTTTTTAAGACCATTGATGGAATTCTCTGGTATTTCTATTATTAACAATGACCGTTCTAATTCAAACGTCAAAGAACCAGATTTCACGGCACGTAACGTTGTTTTCGATGGCTCCGCCTTCCTTTGGAGAAGCATATGCGGTCGTGATAATACGAAAAGTTATTTTAACGAGATTCGATGGTAACGCGGAACGGCACGGCGGTTGCAGTTCCGCGGTCCGGGGAAGCGTCGGGTTACTTTTTCTAATTTAGCCAGACTACGGGCAAACTAAATTGTGCTTCTATCGCTGCGAGGCTATCCTGAACTCGGCTAACGTTGTTTAGAAATATAGGGGTGACGTACACTGCTTTTCAAAAGTACGCGGACACTTGGTTTCAAACAAAACAGGAACACTATTCAGGTTTTCTTTATTTGACTTGGTATTTGCAACGTTTCATTATAATACTACAGTATTTCAGTCCCAACAATTTCACGTGTATTCAAGGAACTATATTATTGCATAATACATATTCATAATACTATTAAATGAACTATTTGTATGTAAGAGAGTTTACCAAGGAACATTGTTCAACACTAATGATTCTGATCTTACGTATATTACAAAAAGTGACATCCACGTACTTTTGAACAGCAGTGTAACCCAGGCTCGGGAAGCTAAGCAGCAGCCCTCTTCTGCACGAGGTATAACTCGCGATTTAAAACTCGGCGGCTGTTCACGCCGCGATTACGAGTCCTCGTAGGGCCGAAGAAACTTCGAAGGTGCTCGAGTATCCTTCGGGAGTAACACGGCGGCTGTAAACAAAGTAGCTGGAGACTTCCTCGAGTTTTGTTGCTAAGCTCCCAACCCCATTGTGCCGGTGACGATGAGACCTTCCCCCTTCACGCTTTCCGACGTTCTTTGAGTCGTTACAAAGTTTGTTATTGTTTCGATGGAACCGTGCCACCTTCTTCCTTAAGTATGTGCTCGAAGATGGAATAATGGTTTCGGTACACATGGCCTGTGTGTGCGATCAAAAAGTTCAGAACTGTTTACATATAGTATAGACAGGTGTTTTCACGAGCAGATGTTTGCTTCGTAAACATGCTCCTACCAAAACAACGTGGTATCGATAAAAGCGGCAGGTCCTCGCGACCCGTCCCCACAAGAACATTAAGTGTTTCGTTAGAGAAGAGAGTTTTTTCGCCAACAGTCGTTCAGTACTTTATTAAAGGAGGAACTTATATGTTTCCTGAATTTGTTTCCTTGTTCCACGTCTCTTCGGTTGATTAATTCATCTTCGCCGTGGTACAGCTTCACCAGTCGCTATCATCTGTTCTGGCACGAGCAGACTAGCTATCAGGGAGCGCGTGTAAGCAGGCCACGTGTGTCACTGTCTCCGTTCTAGACGATTGAAGCAATCGGGTCAACGTTTCCCTCGCGTCTCCGAGCTGGAACGGCTGATAAGAATCGAACGTGAACTTTCCAGGAAACTTCGTCACGTGTCGTCCTCGAAATTCAAAAATCTGAGTCCCAGTTTGTTTGCGATCCGTGCCCTCAGCCGGATCTTGTTAAACCTTTGACCAGCTCGGAGCACGTTTCGTTTACAGAAGTTACTGAATTTAATCCCTGCTGAATTTAAAAACGGGTCGTTGAAACAGCAAAAGATCAAAGTTTTTAGTTTTATTTAAGTCTAGTAACGTGCACGTACTATTTCTGTACACTTTTTCTATATTCATACTTTATAAAATCTAATTATTAGACTGGACAGTAATAGTGATAAAATGATAAACCTTTGCTCTGACATGCACTAGCCGGTCTACTTTAGCAAGGTAATGCACATTTTCCTCGTTCATTCCCGTGTAACGTAGAAGACACCGAGTAACCGACCCATTATGCGCGACGTTCTCGCTGAAAATAGGGAGAATTACCCTTTTCAGAGATAACAGGGTCTGGGCGTCATTATCCGTTGGACCGATTTTTAGCCAGAACTACGAGGTGACCGAGTCGAATAAATTTAATCGTCTCTTCCAATCCCGCGCAGACGGATTCGTACATTTTTATCTCGTGATTAGCGGGGGAACGCGAGCATCGTAATTTAATTGCGGCGGGGCTCTGAGCAGCTGCCGGGCTAATAATACTCGCTGGAATGGTAAGAATTTCAATTCCGGAGCGTGCACCCAGCCCGATCCTCGATGCGATTATAATTATCGGTCAAACTTTCGGTTACGGAAAGAAGTTACATTCTTTTGATACTGGAAAAACGTTCATTTCGCCGTGCTGAACGTACACTTCATTTACAGAAAATCAACTCCATACATACTTCCCTAACAATAAAATGTTAATGAGGGAAATTAATGCGTGGCATATAATACGGTACGAAACGGTAGCTAGGTAGAATTCAGTTATTAAAAAACTGCAAGAACGCGATGAAAATATCTTCGTGGACCGGGATTTTACATCTCGTATAAACTGTTCCCTCCAGCTGACGGATAGGCAGAGTAGAGGCGACAGCGGAAAACGAGTAGCATTTTGTACAAAGGCCGCGGCATTGAAAATGGCGTCTCCTTCTTCGGGCAAATGCATTCTCGTCGAGTGGAACCGACTAACCGACCCGGCGAGCAACAACACAATCGCGCGTAATGCGTGGGTGGGTGGCGAGTGCGCAATGGCCGGTGCTGGCTCGAAAACTGGTACTGCCTGGCCGATGTGCGAACGGGTTTCGGTGTTAAATGCGTTTTCGATGGCCTCGAATAATTTCGTCGTAGTCGTTTCATCCTCGATTGATCGAGAGCCCGCTTCGTTCCCGCGCTCATCGAGTATCTTCCACTCGAGCTTCGCACTCTGCCTTGTGCTTTTGCAACTGGTATCCTTTTTTAGAATGGAAGAGCAATAGATATTCGAGACTTGTGATTCTACTTCGGGCACGTTTCCTCAGTTTCACAGATGTGCATTTTCATCTCGACAAAAAGAACAATTTCTCTTTTAAAATAGAAGTCTATATACGGTGCAGACGGCAACTGTTTATATTAAGATTTGACTTGGAAATATTGTCTCCTTCGACAAATTTAACGATATATTCTAGAGTTGTGAACGTATACGATATTTGTATGATATCGAGCGTGATTTTTAATTTCGGTACTCTGCTTGTTGTGGAAGGCTCTCGGTAGCTTTCACATGAAAACTCGCCAGATTTTCTGCCGAGATTTTAACCCAATTGCCTTGACCAACATACATCCATGTAAATACATTGGGCATTATGCAAGTGCGGCAAGGCGGCAGAAGTAATAAGTCACATCCACGTGACACAATCGGGAGAAAGCAGGGGAGGAACGATTTCCACGGACTCTCTCGTTATCCATCCAGGGAACGCGATTCGCTAATTTGTTCGGTGGTAACAGTCCGGGGTTTCCAAGTTTATTCCCATCGCGTATGTTCTTCGTTGCCTCAGTTTATTCGCAATGATCTCAGTGCACAATATACATTATGAAACTGCTAACAAAGACGTGAAATAGAGTAAAGAACCAAGTGGAAAGAGTCGGGAACTTTCGGAATTTTTTTTGTCTTTCCACAGAACGTTAATTTTATTATTGTTACAGTAAATCGTACTCCAACCACAGATTTTGATTATACTTATGAAAATATTGGCGGAGGTTTATTAAAATATTGTACAAATGAATACTATATGACCAACGCGATAAAATCACAGGCTTAGATTAATAAAATATTAGTGGGAGTAACGTTCCCGAAGAAAAATGTAAAGAGGGTGATAAAAGAACGCTATCAGCCGTTATCGGTACGTCTTCATTATGCATGGCTTTTCGTATCGCATTGAAATATATCCGCGACTTAGTTACGTACACGCAGCGGCATTCTCTATTCGTTGCTTTACGACGGCGTAATTTTTTAATTCCGCCTCGGGTTTACGCCGGTGAATATAAACGTGCGATTAAAGAGGCGCGGCCCGTTACAAAACGATGCGCGTTCACGAGCTTAACGAGCGCAATAGCGCGGACACTTCGCGCGCGTGCCTTTCAAAGTAAAACTCGCAGACGGGAGCTGCGAAATTCTTCAGAATCGGATGGAACGCGAAGGGAATTGCTACGGAAATTACATTAGCGACGTTCGTTCGTAGATAGGAAATGCATCAAATCCTTTTGTTAATGGGTAATGTTCACCCGTGACGGAAAGAAATTAAATGGAATCTATGTAGGTTCGATCGTGAAAAATCTCAATGGACGAGAATGTAGCAAATTTTCTCCTATTTCTCTTACGAACGTTTCTGGTTCTTCGAAGATAAAAGTGGCAAATCCTCGCGTCGTTCAAGTCCAAATTCTCTGGCAAAGGAGACCGGGCAACGCGGGCCCTATCTCGCGTAGCAACATTCAATAAAGCACGGTGACACAATAGCGGTCGTAAAAAAAGAGAGAGAAAAAGCACGTCGGATAGGTATCGGCCACTCCTGTGGTCGATAACATTGTGCCAGCTAGACGTTGATGCTGACAAGTTTCTTTCCTACGTGCTCTTTCCCACCCGTACCTTTCTTTCTCTGTTCTACGCTCCAGATCAGGAGCAATGCGGGCGGACTTAATACACTGATGTATACGTAAACGTGACATTTCAACGCGTACGCACATCAGGCAATGTTAAATAAATAAGCTTCGGTTCCTTGCATGATTTCGCGTTTGGTTCCAAAACTGAACGCTAATGGATCTTGTGTTTGATTTCGCTCGCTATTCACATAACGATCATCGTTCTAAATCAATAAATTGACGCGTATAAATAACTCGCTTGTATCGATGAGTATCAATAATAGAAGTTTAAATGATCCGATGATAAAGAACAGAAGTGGAGAACTATAGTTATAACTAACAGACATAATATAGTAGAACCAGGAATTAGGTACAGGTAGAAATTCATAAAGGATGTATGCAGATGTTTGTTTGCATTCAAGTTTCAACTCAATTAACCAAGATTACAAATCGTCATCCTGTTAATATTTCAAGATTTAATTAAAAAGGCATTGAGACGGGACGACTGCGAGCGTTTCACGAAGTTCTCGTAGTTACCTTAAACGTTTCTCTTATTAGTTATTTTTTGGTCGACGAGCCAGTTAGTATAACTAACTAATAACACTAAGAATGATTGCTTCTGTTTTCATCGACGCGAAACGCATTACACATGTCACATGTAATTTATTAATCGTTTTTAATTACGTTTCAGCGTTATTGAAGTTATGATCCAATTCCCTCCAGTTTTACAATCTCTTGTAATTTATTCGCGAATCGGTTCACGAAGTTAGTTCTTTGATACAGGTTGCTATCGATTTAAGACTCTTGTCTATTTCGGGAGTAAATGAATCTCACGTAAGGCGTGCGTCATAATCAAACGAAGGGTCGGTAACAAGTATTATAAAGTAAGCAATCGAAGGGTTCGTAAAAAGTGAAGCGACTGAATAAAGAGATAAGTACCGTGACTATTGTTTCTGGATACGTGCTAATAAATCAGTCGATACGAATTTCATTTGCCTTGGCCAGGTTTCGTTTTAATTGTAGACACTTGTAAGCCGCGACTCAGCGATCCTGTGCGGAGCATTCCGCGCAAATGTTGCTTAACCCGCCATTGTTTCCCGTTGTGGCCTCACATTAATTTCGTGGACAATCGTCTTTTTACTTTATTGTTCATAAAAGCGCAAGTGCATCAGTATAGTTGGTTCTCGTGATATACCTTCGCGGTGTACACATACACAGATTTAATGTCACGGTAGTAAAAAAACGGACAAAAGATAGCTGTTCACTTGGTATCTTTGAAGAAATTGCCAAGAGTCACTTGATCGTGTGCACGCGTGTCTCGTGCGTTTTGTTACAAAAGCTCGGAAGCCACTTTACGGTTCGTTTACCCTGGCTACGAACGCCTACTGAAATGCACTTTATACTCTGCTATACAAGGCTTCGAGGGTTCCTCCGGCTCTCCTTTATTCGACGGATCGATCAATCGGATCTGTTAGAGGCTAATTTTAATTGAAGCTTCTATTCTTGCCTCCAGTCTGACCAGTAATTTACGAACTCATAATCGGAAGTATTCCGCAAATTGAATATGCAGAATTCACAATTGCATTAAATTATCCAGAATATGAGATGTTTAATACGTATTTTAATGATGAATGGCTTCTATTTATTTAACTGAAATGAATTTTTAAAGATTTTACCACAAATACTTTTGTCTCGTAGTCTGATCATAAAATCAACGAATCTACTTTTACAAACTACGGCCGCGAATTCGGTGCAATTAAGCATTTGTTAAATCGACGAAACGAAAGCAAACTCTGGTGTGGTGCCGCGTTAATTTCGTCGCATGACGTGGTGGGACGCGATCGATCGATCGTCATTAGCGTGCCGATTCTCCCACACGCGAGCATAATTAGAAATAAACGTTCGTTAACGCGTCGGTGTTACTGCAACCGCGTGAACTACAAATATCAAGCTCGTTTTTCGAGTACAAGGAACTCTTCTAGTGATTCATTGTACGACGAACGCGTTTTCTGGTATTAAATATATTATACTTCTAATATTATTCCCCTTTGATGAACACGGAGTTTCTGTATAAGCGCTCCCCTGTAGCGATTAATCAACTAGTGACGTAATTCGTTATTTATCGGATCACGGACCTGCTTTTTCCCATCGTCGATTATTTTTCTGTTTTGAACGTCACCGACAAATATTCGGTAAATCAAGCGGAGAGAGAGCCGGTGTATCGATCACCCTTGACGCACACGTACGGTTCGTATTTGTAAATTTTTGTTCGGCCAGTGATAACGCGGAAGGAAGGTTTACGAGTCGTCTAGTTCGCTTCGATCGTAAACGTTGATCGGCAGTGGGAAAAGCGATAAAAGTCAAAGGTTGGATGTCCATCGATTGTCGTGTTTATTATCGAATCGCCGGAGGTCGGGACTACCGGCGCGACGCGACGATCTCACGATCGTAAACTGGCCGACCCCGTAATGGCGTGTACCTACCAGTCATCCCCGGCGAACGCGGCATTAATTTTCATTGCCTCGAGACCTTGCCTGTCACGTACCTTTCGTCGTCGTCCCATTAGCAACAATGTCGACCGATATTACCCGCCAGGGCAGCCCGTAACTTTTTATCGTGTTTTCCGGGAGGAAAATTGGTACCGTTACCTCGGGTTAGCTCGGCGTTATTCGATTTTCCTACTGTGCAATGCAGGAACACCGCGAAATATTCTTGTTAAATTATAATTCGTTTGTAGAGGAAAATTAATGCTTTACTATTGAAGGAACGTAATGTGAAACAGTTGGATTATGGTTCCTATGAATTTGAGATATGCTTTATTTTCATTCATTGAATATTTCAACAGATTTATTGTTCAAGTTCTAGCGTAGTCATGTCTTTCTTAGATATAATATCCGGGAAAACTGGAGAGTTGATCGCAGTTTAATTCGGCTGAGATAGAAATTGACGTGGAGTAGCCGAATCATTTTTCCGGCGCTCATTAGGAAAATGTCTTTAAATTCGACGCGTGCTTCTCGTTCACCGAATAGCGCTTTCCGTTAATGAACTCGGCAGCANGAAAGCAAACTCTGGTGTGGTGCCGCGTTAATTTCGTCGCATGACGTGGTGGGACGCGATCGATCGATCGTCATTAGCGTGCCGATTCTCCCACGCGCGAGCATAATTAGAAATAAACGTTCGTTAACGCGTCGGTGTTACTGCAACCGCGTGAACTACAACTATCAAGCTCGTTTTTCGAGTACAAGGAACTCTTCTAGTGATTCATTGTACGACGAACGTTTTCTGGTATTAAATATATTATACTTCTAATATTATTCCCCTTTGATGAACACGGAGTTTCTGTATAAACGCTCCCCTGTAGCGATTAATCAACTAGTGACGTAATTCGTTATTTATCGGATCACGGACCTGCTTTTTCCCATCGTCGATTATTTTTCTGTTTTGAACGTCACCGACAAATATTCGGTAAATCAAGCGGAGAGAAAGCCGGTGTATCGATCACCCTTGACGCACACGTACGGTTCGTATTTGTAAATTTTTGTTCGGCCAGTGATAACGCGGAAGGAAGGTTTACGAGTCGTCTAGTTCGCTTCGATCGTAAACGTTGATCGGCAGTGGGAAAAGCGATAAAAGTCAAAGGTTGGATGTCCATCGATTGTCGTGTTTATTATCGAATCGCCGGAGGTCGGGACTACCGGCGCGACGCGACGATCTCACGATCGTAAACTGGCCGACCCCGTAATGGCGTGTACCTACCAGTCATCCCCGGCGAACGCGGCATTAATTTTCATTGCCTCGAGACCTTGCCTGTCACGTACCTTTCGTCGTCGTCCCATTAGCAACAATGTCGACCGATATTACCCGCCAGGGCAGCCCGTAACTTTTTATCGTGTTTTCCGGGAGGAAAATTGGTACCGTTACCTCGGGTTAGCTCGGCGTTATTCGATTTTCCTACTGTGCAATGCAGGAACACCGCGAAATATTCTTGTTAAATTATAATTCGTTTGTAGAGGAAAATTAATGCTTTACTATTGAAGGAACGTAATGTGAAACAGTTGGATTATGGTTCCTATGAATTTGAGATATGCTTTATTTTCATTCATTGAATATTTCAACAGATTTATTGTTCAAGTTCTAGCGTAGTCATGTCTTTCTTAGATATAATATCCGGGAAAACTGGAGAGTTGATCGCAGTTTAATTCGGCTGAGATAGAAATTGACGTGGAGTAGCCGAATCATTTTTCCGGCGCTCATTAGGAAAATGTCTTTAAATTCGACGCGTGCTTCTCGTTCACCGAATAGCGCTTTCCGTTAATGAACTCGGCAGCAGACCCGAGTCTCTCTTTGCACAGGTGTTCCGCGATCTGGAGCAGCAGGCTCGTTTCATAAACGTCGCGAGTGGAGAAACGCGACACCCTACTTAGACGCATTGAAATTGACGAATCGAAATAACAAAAATTCCTCGCGTAGCGCGGACACACGCGCGTTTCGTAATGTCTTCTTCCTCGCGCGTTGACATTTGACGTATCCAGTATAAATAGGCGTACGTTCGTTACGTCCAGTGCAAATAATCGTTTAATAAATGCCACGTCTCTACGCAGCTGCGGGTTTGAAACTTGACATTTATTCTGCGCCGGTTTCACTTCGAGAATGGGGAAAAACGATCGTTGCCTGCGGTTCACCACTCGGAGAATTAAGGAAGAGAGTTGGATACTATGTATGAATCTCATAAATGTCACGCCTAATTGCCGATTTGGCCGGCTCGCTCGTTGGTCAATCGTTAAAAAACGCGGCGTGGAAAATACGTCGTAACGTTTAACACTTCGGTTTCATTGCGACCAGAACCGTGAAATTGCCGTCGGGGTCATAAACAATGCTATTTTTATTTGACTATCTTCGAGCTACAATGCAGCACGAAGTTGCACTCGACTGCATTTTAGTACGGATACCTGTTCTGAAAGCTTCGCCGCGTATTGATAAATCTCCGATCCGGTTGTTAACGAGCATGTAACTTATAATTGGACGGCTGGTTTTTATATAAAACAAAGTGTTTCTAGTATGAAATTACAAAGTGCAATCGAGATAAGAATTTATTTTATTTTTTAAATTGAAGAGAATAATATCCATTTCACTTCTGATGTTAGGATATCCCGGGGTATTGAATGCATTTTTGTACGAATGCAGAATATTTGGAGCGCGACAGAAACTAGCGCATGCCTTCGTACGATTAAATTAATTGAATTCGTCGCCGGTGGCTTCAGGTGTGACTGCACGGCTTCGAAAACTGGTCGGGGCCCGACTTAACGGTGCACGCAAGGGCCAAGAACCTTTGCTCGTTGTGTGCACCTGGAATACATATCGGTCGCCCGGTGCACCTAAGCGATATCCCTCCTCCTCCGGTCGATTGTCCTTCGTTAAAATCGAGCTGCGAAGCCGAGCTCTTTTCCTTTCCAAGAAAATTCAGTTTGCCAGCCGTACTGAACGAAATTCTTTTATATCGCTATACCCTTCGACCTTCGAACTCGCTCTATTTCCAAATGTGTTCTCTCTTTTTTTTTTATTAAAAGTTGACACAGTAGGAAAATAGAATACTTTCGGCAGTCTATCGCTTTATGTACTCGCGTTGCTTATTTTTCATCGTGAAAGAGATAGATACGCGTTCTCCACGTGGGATTAACCATTATCGGAGTTGGCATTTGAACTTTTTCCGCGAGTATCGACAGCGCGAAACCCGTTCACCCCGAGAGACGTCCACGCGAAATCCTATCTGTCGTTATTTCGAACACGAAACTGCAACGGGGCAGCCTTAATCGAGAAATCGTTCCGTTTTCCAAAGCTTCTGATTTATTGACTATTATTTTTTATTCGTCAATTTGACGTTGCTTTTGATATAAACGGCGAGTCAAGAAATAAATACGAACGGAAATGGTCAATAATTTTATCGAAACGTGTCAGTGTTCATAGAGATTATGAAATGAATTTGTCTTGATAAATTGAAAGGTATTCTTATTAGGTTTGAGAATAAAATTAATTATTAGCGTATTATATTTACTGAATCGCTTTGTACATTTCGGTGCACGTTTGAGACAAACAAGCTAAGCCGATTGACCCAATAACATTAGCGTTCTTACTATTTGCGTCGCGTTTAGGAGTGTTCAAGAAACTCTGCTTGTAAATGCAAGCATGAATGGCTTTTCCCTTTATTCCCGAAATAGCTGTGCTCGATAGAGAAAGCGTACAGGTGAGAGAGCGTACTTGAGTGTGCGCGCGAGGATATTGAATTTGTATCGACAAACACCCATCGACGATCGATCGACCCCAAGGGGGAACTTTCCATCCCCCTGCATAGCATAGCACCGTGGAAAATACAAAAAAAACCGGTTGTCTCTGTTCCGCGTTTCCATCGATATCGCTATTAGGGGGAATCCGATACTTGTCATTACGTTAAATCGTTTTCGATCTTGCTACTTGCCCTTAAGTATTCCAAATGCGATAAATGTAGAAATCGCTTCGAGTTTGTTCGAGAATCTTGTCACAATATTTCGTGTAAACACATCTTTCCTTAGGGGCAAGTAATTTGCACTGCATGGACAAATTCTTGTCTGTAGCCAGCCGCTATTTGATGTGAGAGGGAAATCCTGAGGATAAACTACTATGAGCGAGATAAATGTAGAACCGCTTCCCGTTTCTTCAAGAATCCCGTGACAATATTTTGCTCATCTTTCATGTCTTTCCCGAAAGCTTCCGTCAAGAATGTTGCGACAATATTTCGTTGAAATTTTTCTTGGCCACATGTTTTACAAACACTGTGATTGCATAACATAGGAAAATTCATGTCTGCTGTCGGTCGTCGCTTGATATGAGAGAGAGATCTTGAGGATGAAACTATTGTGAAGCTAGATTCACTTTACTCCTCCGAGAATCTTGCGAAAATATGCTCCCCAAATCCAGTTTTCTATCATATAAGAGAGATATCATTTTTTCCCCCGAAGTGATTGGACAAGACGGGTAGAATCGTATCTGTTGTCGGCGTATTTGACATGGGGAGGAAATCCTGAGGATAAACAAGGATGCGCGAGACGTAACGAGAGCTCGGTAGGAAGTTTTCACATTGCGGATGGTAGAGGCGCCTCAGGCGGCGCCTGGCTGCGAGTCAATCGTGCTCCCGAGTGTAGCTTCGGCTACCACCGAATTCAGTTCACGGTGTTGGCTGGTGCTCGTGATTACCTTGCACCCGTGGTCAAGGTGGACTGCTCGCTGCCACGTGGGTGTTTCAATCGGCAGAAAAAGTGAAACTGCATTGTGCCTGCTCGCCGTTAGATAAAAAGAAAAATACGCGCGCTCCATCGGTTTTCCTCGTTTCCACGTATCTGATGACAGACGACGCGTGTGAGCCGCAAGGTTGTTTAGTCTCCTTGGGGGAAGAAAGATTTTCCTTCGAAAACGCGGAAGGAGAGTGTCCTCGGGAGTTCTGTCGGGAAGACAGCTTGTCAGAATCAGGGGACACCAGTTTCCTCTTGATAATAATCGTCTAGAAAGGCGGCGTTGTCTCTCGTGATTTGGTAAGTGCTCTGTGCTTAGTGATAGTGACTGTCGATGTTCCCGCTCCGGTTCGGTTAAATATTTTCCAAAGGGATTAAAATGGAGTGCAACGAGTCGGAATTAATGCAGCGCAGCGATAGGTTCGTAAACGTCACCGATCACACACGAGTCTTCAGTTCGTAAAAAGGGAAATAATTCCGTCGTTGACGTTTAATTTCCCAGTCCGGGGAAACAGAATCGATCGGCGTGTATATTTTCGATACGCGACCACGTTTAACGCAACGTGGGCCCGCGTGACTTCGAAGTTATTCAATTTGCAGTTTGGCCCCGCAATTCGATGCTAATGGATCGAATAAATATGCCGACTCGGCGTGGATACACGCGTGGAAACCGCTTTACCTTCGCCTCTTCGTGCTATATTCACCGGCTCGCGTAATCTCATGCAAAGTTTCCCCCGGGGAAAATCTTTTAGCCCGACACTCCGAATTTTGACCAACTTCGTCCTCGTCTCGTTCTTCCTCGTGAATAATCATAGAGTTTACGGGGAGCATTTTTCACGGTTCCCGGAAGACGTCGTTTCACCCGTGTTTCGCCGAGACCCGCACAAAGGAATCCTTTTGGAAAATTATTTCCCCCCGAGTTCCGTAATTTCCTTCTCGACAACTTCTTTTGACTTACAAATCGCAGAGCACCGCCGACTTACCTCTTTCGAGGCGAATTTCTCTCTGCGACAGGACGATGTTCCCTGGAACCGCTCGGTTCCATTATTTTTCTTCAGAAAGGGTTAAATAATGAAAGTTTTATTTTGACGCCCCACGGTTCACAGTTGCTCGTGAATCTAGTGACGTATGTATTTAGAGCTCGCGGAGTGGTAATGAAAATTTATTGGCAAATTCATGGAACGGCGTAGGGGTAAACTCTAATGAATTGCTCAGCTATTAACACCGATGCGAACAACCCGGCAGGAAAGCGCCTGCGCCCCGCGCATCACGCGTCTATACATTATCCTTTGTTTTGTTCAACGAAACGACTAATTCCTTTCTTTTCTTGCAAACGAGCCATGGCTTCTCTTTGCCTGGCATTCAAAATTCTTCTTTCATCAAACACTCTTTCTCATTAAATTTAGTACAAGAGATTTTATATAGTAATTAGCACGATGCTTAATGCAATATTTGATATAATGATGTGTGTGTTGATAGACAATGATTGATATAGTCATAACTAATCAAATATAGAAACAAGAACCGCCATTTGATTTGATTAAAACGAATGCATATTCATTTATCATAGAACTATGCTCATTCATGTATTTCATCAAGTCACAATTAATTCTCCAAGACTTTACAGAAAAATCAAGAAATGAAAAATGGTTTGATCAAATGGGTGAAGCGCTCTCTGTTTTTACGGATCAGTATTAAATCACTCCGAGCGTCAAGAGCTTCTTTTCTTTTCTCGCGCGTTTTTTTCCGAAACTCGTGAATGAGTCAAGACCGTTCGAACGTCATCGATGCAGCCTCTTGAAAAATTGAACAGGGATCGATTCCGCGACCTTAGACTTTACGTGAGGAAATCATGTTTCACCGTCGACGTAGGTAGTGAACGAAGCAAACAGAGCCGCTCTCTGGTATCTCGGTAAGGCCATTAACGAATGCTGGCATGCGACGCGTGCAATACAATATCTAAACTCGTTGGCTCTCGGTGGAACCGGTGGAATTGTCGATATTAATTTGTGGCCGCGGGAAAAATACTTGAGCCGCGCGACGTAATTAGCGTAGCTCAGACTGTCAGACGCGGAGAGGTATAGAGTCATTAGCTGTCATTGCGTAACTTGTACATAGGAAAAATACAGGGAGATAAAAGAACAATCCTTATCGTTAGATTTATTCTCTGTTACGAAAAGAGTCAGAAATTTTCGCAGCGTTTCTCTGAACCACGTGCCGATGTTAGTACGCGAGAGACGTTGAAAATACATTTTGGAACACGGTTAGGAATGAAACTATTCTCGTCCATGAACTACGATTATATGAAACGAGGAAGGGTACGACCAGCTTCCTGTCCGATATTTTACCGGTCGCAATAATGACTGGCCGTCCAGAGCGTTCTCAATAAAGTATCCGCGCGCGCGGCCAGAGCTCCATTATTTAAACGCGTAAAATCGAATTCCGCCGCAACTTTACTCGGAAGAATCATGGAACTCTAAATAAATAGCGATCGCGAAGCGGTTAGCCATAAAGAGATGTTGAAAAGAAGTTGTAACGAGCGCGGTATCATTAATCACGAACAACAAACGTTTTAACTGTACAAGTTAGGACAGCTAGCCAGAAGAAGTGGGAGTTTCTCTACTGTTTGTGTCTAATACCTTACTACCTCCCGGTTGAATTCAAGAACCGAGTTATACAAAGCTCTGTCTCTCTTGCAAGCCTCCCAAATTATTTTTTTTCTAGTACCTCTGTACGTTTGAGGGTTTCATAGGGATTTTGATTCTTTTTTTTAAACCGATTGACGGAAGATAGGAGATAAAAGGGGTATCGATCCGTTGGAAAATTCACGAGCGATCGGCACGGGATAAAGGGGAAGTCGCGAACAAAACGCGGTACACAGCCTAGCGCGGAGTCATCGGTCTCGCGCGCGCACACACGGGGATTCGTAGGAGATTAAATCAACCGTGGCTCTCGACATGCGAGGCAATTAATTTTCAAGAGCGGAATTGATCGCGCTAATTTCGGAGAAAGCCGCGCACACTCGAACGGTCGCGCTCGAGGGTCCATTCATCGCGGTGGAGATTTCTTTCCGAGCCGCGAAATATTTGCCGGGCAAAAAAAAAGCAAAGTCGTAGGAGAAAAATCGAATTTCCAATCGATTGAGCTCGGAGAATGCCACTCGAGGCTCGAGTGTTCTTTCTCTTAACGAAGAATCGCATTCCCCGGCGGAAACATGCAGATGCAACACGATTCTCCGTCTAATTTCACGCTGCGGCCACGTTGCTTTCGAATGACCAGCCTCGAATGCCTAGCTATCGTAGTTCGACGATAATGATGAGCTTCTACCGCGAAGAATTGGGGAAAGCGAAAGGGATGAGAGAGAATGGGCGTGCAGTTGCAACCACGTTCGAACAGTTCATAAATTACAGGTTACTCGCTATTTACCTACGTCCACAAGCTTGACGAGTATACGAGTTCCTAGTATTTAATCCTGAAGATTGATATTCAGAAAGAATCTTTTGACATCTCCATGTGCAATCAGATTTTTTTTAAATAACCGAGCTTCTCAAATATAGTTATTGGCAAAATGAATTCATAATATAAATGACTCCGTACGAAGCATATGTATGTGTTTCGGGAATTGGTAGATTGCGAATATGAGTACGAAGACTTGAAACGTCGGGAACGAAATTAATTTTAATCGGACCGCAATTCTTTTATTGCGGACAGTTTTTCCGGGATTGAATTTCATGGCAACCCGTTACGGTTGGACACCATTCAAGTGCAACGTGCACATAGGTTGATGCATCAGTGCAGCCTGCCACGGGAATCGCATAGATTACTGTATCTCGCCGCGAACCATTAGCCTGACCTCTTTCACGTTCGACACCCACTAGGTATGTGTAGTACGAATTCGGACACGGAACACTGCAAACACATTCGCCTGAAAATTGGTACTCAATGTTCCATAATGTTCGCTCATGTCACGTTACGTTGGGAAAACATTTATCAAAAAGTTTAAAAGGTGTAACATTGTTGTTCCTAAATTCTTGAAGCAACTCCTACATTTTGAAGTAAACAGTTGAATCGCTGACAGGGTGGAAATAATTTGTTAGGACAGTGAGGAACGCTTCAGTTCGACTTATCGATTTTTCTTAAGGTAAGATAGACATGAAGTAAATGATTGAAATTAGAAGCGATTGATCAATCCGTTTGAGGAAATCTCGCGTACACACGTCGCGTCGTTTCGCGTCCGTCAACATTTTCCTTGACGTGTAGTCGCAATCTCAAGGATGCTTTGGCTTGCTATGTACATATTTGTGAGTATAAGCAGCGGTTGCGGCACCGCGGCCAAGGTTTCTCTCAAGTACTTTGTTTATCTTGTTGTTTCGCCGATTCCACATTCATGGAAAAACAGAAAGCAGTAGGAAAGTGCATAGACTTAATGAAAATAGGAAAAACACGGTTAGACGGTCAGAATTTTAGCTAAATTTCGGAGCTGCTCTCAGATTCCTGATGCTCTACGCGTTTCCAAATTGAGGCCGTGTGCTTTAGGTGTTTAGCTATGTAGGATCGGGCCAATTCGCTCGTAATAACGGAAGCTAGCTCGGGTCCGACGTCAGTTAATCGGATGTCGTCTGAAACACGTCGATGAAAACAGCCGCTATCCTTGTTTGCTCAACGCGTGTATGCAATTCGCTCCGAGGATCCTCGCCACGAACTAATTAACCGCAGCTCTGTTTTCCTATCTCGCGTCACTCCTCAGTTTTATAGATGATCAACCAGGTTTCGGTTTTAAGAGCGCGTTACATCGTAGCAAATGCTCGGCGATTTGTCTTCTTTAATTGGCTAGGAGACATAATTAATTGCAGGAGGGTCATGCATACGGTACCTCGCAATTAGCCTGCGATGTTACCCGGAATCATTATGGATTGTAAGAATGTTCGCTCGATTAGGATGCCTCCTTGTCTTGCGTAATTACTTCGTAATTGATTACCCACTTTCATCTTAAGTTGAATTTCACAGAAATGTTGAAATGGTTCATTGTATATAGCCTTGTTAAATGCGTGCGATTATATGATTTAATATTAGATTTCTTGATAGAGAGCATTTCTTGATTTTTTATATGTGTGATACATACATTTATATGTACGATAACAACGATATGATTTTGTAGTACATATTTTGATAGACAACAAGCACTTGGGAAGTATCCTGAGACTGTAGTCCTCTCTCCGGCGCCAAGAACAATTAACTTCACCTGTAGAGGGTGGAACGTTAGCCAGAAATTGAATTATGCTATCTGTAGAACAAGTTAATTGCATTATTCGTAGACGAAGTGGCACCGCGGCTTACGTAAATGCACCGGCACGCCTTCGAACTCGTTCGTTCCCTTTAGCGTCGCCTGTCGCATCGACGCCTCGGTCCCTCTCTCCCTATTTCCAGCTGAAATTGAAATTTATTCAGCCGAGACAACGGAGACCTTGCTCTTTGGTATTCGGCCGTCGTGACGGCGACAATGAAGTCGCCCGATCAGGAATACCCGTTATATTTTTCGAAAGTGTACCACGCGCGCCGAATACGAATGGAGGTTATAAAATATGAAACGAATGATTCGACGATTTTTTCGTCTTCAAAAATTATCACGAGGCTCTTTGTCCCCTTTCTATTTTCGTTTTATCTTCGGTGAACGACGAGTTTCCCAATTTACGTTTCATCGAGGACAGATTGCGCGTCGACGCGAAATAGAAGAAACGGAAAACGCGAACATGTTTGACAAGTTTATAACGCGCGCAGCCGTCCGTTCGATGGAAAATATGGATGGTTTTTTTCCGTTGCCCGGTGAAAAATAAGTGAATCGATCACACCGCGTCTCTAACAGGGATAGGATCCCTGTTTTTCGACAGCAGCATCGATCGTTTCCGTAATTTCCAACCCCTCCCCCCGCCTCTTCCGCGCAATTTTACCTGATTTCAATGGTCGACTTTTTCTTTCTCTAGCTTCCCGACGATTCGATACCTAAGAAGCATGTACGCAACGCGGGGCTCGGCCATTTTTCGGGGTAATTCGGTTACCGGGAAAAGAGGAACGTTTTGCCGGTTCCATTAAGCCGGAGGCCAACATTAGAAGGATAGGGGGTAGGGGCAAGAAAATCGATTACGGGGCTTCGCGACGCGCGTCGGGCTCTGAAAGCTTTGTGCCTTACACGATAAATCCTCCTCGCGGAGCAGATATTGCGTTATCTTCCCTCTCTGACCGGAAGTAGCTTCCACTTTTAAATTCCGTCCTCTCAGCACGCGATGTATCGCGCTCCACCAGCGAAATTGTCGAACGTTACTCACCGGAATCGCCTCGAATTTAACGCGCTATTACCGATTGGCCCCGATCGAACGTTCTGCATGAACGTCGTCGCTATTTTCCCGGACAAACGTATGGCACATCTCTTGAATAACGTTATTATCGTACAATCTACGAGATAGCGTTTCAACATTTCTACCCTCTAATTAGCTATTCTCTTTTATGATATATATTATACAGTTCCGCATACGTTCCTTTCAACGAGATTATCTGCTTAAGCGAGAGAAACGAAAAGAGATTTGTAGTGGATTTTACATTCGCGATTTAATTTTGATTCATGTTCATAATATGAAAATGAAGATTTTTTTAAGAAGACTTAATAAGAGGAAGACTTGAACGTTACCTGACGTTCACTTATCGATACTATCAGACGTGCGTGTCTCTAAAATACGAAATCTACGGTCACGTTCAGTAAAACTACCGAATCGGCCAAAACGTTTCAATATCCAAACAGCCTGTTATTTTTTTAGTGAACAACAAGGTTTTTAACTCTTTTAATAGCATGCGTGTATCTGCTATACATTCATTTATTTTAAATTTCTCTGTACACAAATTTTCGTTGCGAGGGAAAGGAATTATGACTCCGGGTCTGATATGTATACTCATTCCCAGGATTGATCATCTAGTCAAGGATCGTGAAACAAGAATACCAACATTTATATTAATTAGAATGTAGCCAGCGTGCATTAAATTATTAAAACATTAGTGTACAATTTAAGATGGAGGGATTCTTAACTGTATTGTTGTTTTTTGCTTGGTACTATTGATTTCAAGGGAAGCAGGTGTAGTAAAAGAGCACAATGAACGCAATGAAATAAATTTATACTTAAGTCCTTTTTATTTTGTGCACTCTCTTGTGCTACCAGACTCGATACTCGAGAGATCCTACTCTCTATGGCTATTATCGCTATTTTGGTATGTGAGGGTTTATATGTCCCAAAAAGTAGGACCTAATTGGATTGAACTTCTTATGTAACTTTAGGAGACTTTATACAAAAACTTTTCTCAATACAGGATAAGAAGAAGTTACAAAAGATAGCATTGATTTTTGTATAGATTTATGGATACCGTTTCCAAAGTCCAATTCTTGGAATTGGTTATTCAATCAAGGATCGTAAAATAAAAATGCCAAAATTCGTTTTCATCCATTTATTAATCAGCATTATTCATATTTAAAATACATTAGACTCGGAACAGATGAAATTGATTTCAATAACAATCCGTTCAGACAGTGTGATGTTTTCGATTTCCGGTTCGGTAGTTTTACGGAATATAGTAATAAATGTGATCGCTGTTTTCTATTACATTTGGTCAAGAATCGTGAAATAAAAATTCTGAGATTTGTGTCTCCGTTCATTTATTGATCAAGAATTTAGTTCCTTTTTACGATTTATTACTGCATTTGAATTCGGAACAGATAAAACGTATGTACATGCATTCACATAATTAATTGATAATATAAACTATTTTGTTTCCTATATATAAATGCTTGAATTTGTTTAAAAAAATCATAATTTGATCTTATACACTACAGTGATGTATGTTAAGCAAAGGTTTCGGAAATTTTTAGTGTGCACTGCACGTCACGTTCGTACATGTAGGTGCACGATATCTGCTGGCTAGCTCCGCTTGGAATAGAGCGTCACTCGGTTTAGCCCTGGAATAGAATTGTTTGCAACTTCTAAATCGTGTCTATGTATCGCGATTGGATTGCCTTGATACCACTTTACCTTCCTATCCAACGGCCTCTGTTACCGGTCTCCTGCCGGAAGTCCTGTCACATACACATTTTTTAAAGGACGTTTCATAAATAGTGAAATCTACGTTGCGACCTTCTTCTCTAACCTGATCAATATTTGCATTTCTCCTTCAATTTCTTATCTATCGGTTATTACGGAAAAAAATTTCTCTCTGACATAATATAAATGACAGTAGACATTCTTTTTTACTTATAATAACGAGTACGTCTATGAAGTAAAATCTGACCGTCGTTTACGTTTCTTAACCCAACTCACGAGCCGTTTCTCATCGCTGCGGTGATTTCTTGAGCAATTTACATTAACACAATACACCTTTTACATAACCGACCGCAGCTACCGACACATAAATACAATACGCTCTTTGCATACGTACAATGCTGAGCTGTTTATATAAGCGTAATAGGTACACGGCTCTCATGCGTTCTGTGCGCGACTCATTAAAATTATAATCTTCATTAGAGTAAAAAAATACCTATAATCAGGCTTCGCATTGTTCTATCTCATCTTTTTAAATTATGAATTACAAGAACTCAAAAACAAGATTTGATACCAAAATTACTGCAGAGCTTATGCATTCATATAGTTATAAAAAATGCATATGATACATGGATTATTAAAAATTTCTTTCATATGTAGGAGGTTGATTGAATTTAATGTTGTTGGGATGGTAGAATAAAAATCGAATAAATCGTTAATCATATCACCAAGCCTTTATATTTCTACTCAGCACGGCTGTCGTCAGGGAAGTTCTTACCGCGTCCGTTACATTTGTCTTACAATTAGACCTTACGCGGGGGGACACGGGAGACAATACATAAACATTACTTATGTAGTTTATGTATACGTACATCGAATTCAAATACCGCATGCCTACACATATTAGAATAATTATATATTTCAAGTTGATACTGTAAATATTTTACAGCGCGTCGATTTTACTTATGTTCCACTCTGTAAACGTTAGTTGGGCGGACGTTTTGGAGGGGCGAAAATTTCTGAAAGAACGGGCTATCGATCGACAAGATATAGGGTAACAGGGTGATTCGCGGTTGTGTAGCTATCAACGAAGCAATTTCACCGATCGGATTACGGCGTTGCGTCCGTCGGTGTAAACGCGACCGGTTGTGTCAGCGTTTCAAGGGACGTGACGAGGGATCGCAAGCAGCCATTGGATTAAGTAATCCTCCATACGTACAGCCTTAAGTACGCGTTCGTAGAAACAAGAGGGAAAGTATCAGAAAGGAGCAACCCTGAGAACTTTGTGAATATCAATGATACCGAAGTTTCTTCATATGAACGTGTTATGGAAGGTGATTGGCAGAAAGCTTATAAAAGCGTGTTATTAATTTACGCATAACGAATTCTCTCACGTTGTCCGGTTTCGCAGGAACAACGAGAATAGACCCCGGTCGGTCTTTTAGGGAAATCGAATCCTGAAATCCTTGAAACGGGGGAAGCTACTTAAACGTATTATCTGTACTCTACGGATATGGTTTATCGGTATTACTTGGAATACGTAAAGGGCTTCTTTGGACGTGTGCCACGCGGCGTTTAGATGACTCTCGGGCAAAGGCAATCGGGACCCGTGCCATTTTCATTTGTAGCGTCGCGTCAGAATTTTCGCGTTCACGTAGGATACTGCCCCCTGTTTTGGCAGGGCGAATGAAAAACAGGAAGCGTAAATACCCCGGAGGTGGTCTCGTTACGGATAAAACGAGAATGTTCGTTAAATTCTACCGTGCGCGCGGTAAGATAGTGAAAATACGCGGAATTCTAGTTTCACCCCGGGGACGATAATTATACTAATTCCTGCCGGAAGAATTCGTGCGTGCATTTCACGTTAAGCTGCGTGTTCGCGGGTAAGTGCCACGGCTCTCTCGTTATACCTCTGTGCTCTCTTGCCGCCCTGCTGTCGCGTAAACCAGCGCGATTATATTTCGCTCTTGTGTACACGTTCGTGCAGACGAGGTACACGTCAGTCAACAGTGTAATCGTGACAGTATGGCATTAATTGTTATCTGATGCAGTTTCTCATTTGCATTCCCGTCTTTACGTATTGTACAGAATGAATCTCGTATATTGTCAAATCTGAAGTAATTTGTCGTTTCACTGCTGTCCTCATAGATCGCGCGAAATGAACTCCGCGTCTTGCGAACTCTTCTGGCCTCATCTATATACATGTGCGAAGTTCGGAGATTTATTTATGGTGAATATGCATATGGGGTTCGCTCCTTGGCCACGGCTCTAGCATCTCCTTTGATTTGAAGTTCGCGCACGAGTGCGCCTACGCACTGGTTCGTTTACCACGATCTCTCGAATCTACCAACTTTACTTAGGTCGTTACGCAGGGAGACAACCCTTCCACCTCTCACTTTGTTATCTCTGCCCTCGTTTTCTTACCGAGAGTGCGTCTCCGATCGCTTTACGGTGAGCTAGCTAGCTACCAACACCGTTGGGAACCGTTCTGAATGCGAAATTATGGATAACGCGTTTATCCCCGAGCAACCGTGGCTCTGCATCTATCTGTTATATCATACGGGATGGGAAAAATATTCGGTGGAAAACGTGGCACCGCCTCCGGTGTCCTCCTACCCTATCTAACGACGTGCTGGCATAGTGACAATGCTGGCTTACGACCGAGCCAGAGACTTTGTTCAGATTCTGTATCTTGGAAAGTGATTCCCGTACGATGATAATAATCGCTGTCGATGCTCCATGTTTTATGGTAGTTACCTCGATAGGGATCGTGCAATCTTATCAGTAGGCGAGAACGTTTATGATAAGCAATTAAAAAAAATTCACTGTTGACATTTTATATAGTTTGTTGGATTTCTACTTCCTGCACATTAAATTCTTTCATAAATGCGTAGTTTAATTGTGAGTAGATTTTCACGCGGATTGCTTTATCATCTGTCTTTGAATAACGCTTACAGCTTTTCTTGGTACGAGTCGGGGCTTAAGTCGGTCTAATTTAAATGAATCCGTAACAAAGTCTGTTGGTTATTCTTAGGAAGATTTATGTTTCCCGCGTCGCGATTTATTTCTCCTCTGTTTTCGCTCGCTTTTATTTCGGAACTGATAACGTAAACGGGTGCCACGTAAATCGGCGAGTTTAGATAACATTTAATGTAACCAGAAGAAAAGTATTAATGTTAGGTCGCCGTATACAGGAATACCTCCCATTCATTTACGGAATTCTAACGACCGATTCGTATTGCATCGAAGCGAATGCAATCCGAATCCATTCACCTGAATCCTGTTCGATAACTTTGATAAAACTCCGATTCCGTTATTCAATAAACGGGCAGAAAGTATCGGCCGGGAACAATCGAGGAGATAAACATTATTTCGTGGAAAGTTTTATCGAAACTGGCCCGATATTAATTTCCTCCCCGATCCTTCGATTTTAATAAAGAGCGCCGCCCGCGCGTTCACGCATCGTCGATCTCATCCGACGGTGTCGTCATCGCGGATTTAATCGGAACTTAGTTTTCCGCCTCGACAAAGAGTTTCCAGATGGCAAATCGAACTCGTGAAACTTTTCCCACGGGTACTACCGCGGCTGTCTCTCTCTCCGCTGGTCCTTCCTAGTCCCTTATCGTGATCGTATCGCGACGAGAATCTCCGTCGATCCTAGAATTTACGCCGCGCACGGCGATCGATTCGTTTGGAACGCATGCGATATTTCATGCTTTACGGCGAATGGATGGGACGCGAGGAAGATGGAACGCGTCGCCAGCCCATGAAACTTTTATTCCCGCGGCTATTTCTCATCCGAAGGGTGTCCCGTTTTGAACCTAAATGGATATATTACTGAGATACGTTGAATTCAGGGAAAAAGGTCGAACGACAATTGAGCAAGAAATTGGCACCGCGGCACCGGGTTGATTGCCAATGAAAAACGAGTCCGAATTTTACTGTTATTAGATAATGCTCGATGCGCGATATTTATTATTTGAAATATATTTTCTATTAAGGCGTCGCTATTCGCAAGACTTTCTTAGTATTTCATTCGAGGCGCTATATTCAGCGATAAAAAATGCCATTACGGCATAATAACGAGCGATGAATCACCGGCTCTACGCCGTTAGCGTGCGCTAAGCCAAGGAGACGCCGGAAGCGAGCGAGAGAATAGATAAGGGGACAAGAAAGGAAAGGGTTTCCTCTTTCTTCCGCGAAAAAGCGTCCAGACGCCGTGAATCGCATTCCCGGGATCCTTCTTGTACTTCCGCTAACGAAAACGATCGGGCGTCGATGATCGTGGAACCGTGGTACGTTTGTTTTCCTGAATCGTTTATGAAAGGAGTTTGGAAATTCTTGGGCAAATGGTCCCGGACAAATGTTTGTGGAGAACTCGAGGTTGTACACGTGTATCGAAACAGGAGGGAAACCGACGTTATAGTTGCCGGGGTTAATCCCAGAGCCCCGGCTTAACCTGAAAACTTGTACTTACTTAATCCCCGGGTACATGAATTCTTGACCTCGATAGAATAGCTCGACGGTTTCCAGTTTAATCGCGGCTCATCAGATACGGCCGGAACCTCGCCGTTCTGCCGAAATTAACGGTCCTACCGTGTCGCGGACTTGAATCTGTTTTCCGATACGACCGTCGCGGACTAGAAGAAAGACTTGCCGGGGGGAAAATAATCGGCGAGGAGAAAGGGCGTAACGAGTTTCGATTAGCGGTTACGTTCGCAACGAGTTTTCCATTACGCGACGCGAGATTTCGGAAACATTTACATTTTATCTGACCGGCACCGGTACCCGCAGCGTTGTTAACCCTCTTCTTTTCCTTCCCTTTTCGGGATCGTGCTCGCGGAAAATTTCACGAGCACTCGAGGTTTTTCATGAATTTCCAGCCGGTTCCTTTTTGCAGGGCCGAGCTTTTCTTTGTCGCATGCCTTGAAAATTCTAGGAGGAGCGTATAGAGAAAGAGAGAGAGAGAGGCTGGCCTTGATGAGAAGCCTTTCCAGCCTCGTTCACGGCAGAGCCGTAAAAACTACAAGCCCGCAAAACCGGAGAGAAATAAACGCTTTCTCACTCTGTCTCTCTCTCTCTCTCTCTCTCTCTCCCCTTCCCTCTCTGCACGCATTTTCTCTCCCTCTGTTTTCTCGGTTACGTCGAGCTTTTACCGANTCTCCCCTTCGCTCTCTACACGCATTTTCTCTCCCTCTGTTTTCTCGGTTACGTCGAGCTTTTACCGATGAAAAACGTAGCAATAACGCGACGCTTTATCGAGGCTCGACCAAGTGGAATGTTCAACCGTTCCACTTTATGCCGTTATTATTTGCAATTAATCTCGTCGTTAATTCAATTGTTGCGCAACGATAACGCGCTTCGTTCCCGATTATCCGATTATTCGTCGCGGTAATACGTTTTTCGACCAAAATCCGGAGCTTCGACGATATTGTGAAAAAAAAATTCCAATTTTTCTCGAATGCTTTCAGTTAACATTGTATCAGATCCGTGGATATGAAATCTCGTTTTCTCTGTTTCCGAAGTTGAAAATCGGTGTCATGTTCTGTCCGATCCTTCAGTACGGCAGATAATATCAAAGATGAAATAATTTGGTGTCTAGATGTACGAATGTTCAAATATTAGAGCTTACTATTTTTCATATATTTAGGGACTGATAAATCATTGGAATAAAATATATTGATTAGAAGAGACGAAATTTTATATGGATCGATCATCGCGTTGATCGAAATGTCACGGAGTAACATGAGAGATCTGTCTGGCTACTTGGAGACGCATTCTTTCCGTGGATCGTCGAGGGACCACCTTGAGCGGTCCATTTGCCTGTTCCGTATTTGCAGAGGGTGCAACCTTTTCACCGTCTTCCCTTTGTATCATTCGCGTGTTTCGTTTTTCTTAGACCCCTTTCACGGCTAGAGTGGACGACGAACCGAGGCGTAAGAACCTCAAGAGGGTTGCTCGGCCATTGCCACCGGTTGTGTTCGCCCCTCTCCTCTCGCGTCGGTTTGCTCGCATTGTCTATCGCACAAACTCGATAAATGCCTCGCTGATCATCTTTTCCTCCCTCCATCGACTTCCTCGCATTCTTCGACGTTGGAAATTGCATTTTTTTCTAAGGGAGTTTCCTCTCTGGATTGTAACATCGACGTTGCTTCCCAAGATATTAATTTTATCCTTATATTTCAGCTGTCAGCTGGTGACAATACTGTACAATTTAATTTATCTACCTTACTTTATATTGCATAAATATAAAAAAACGTATTGACTGACGTTATTAATGTCCAGCTTTAACTCTTAAACCTAAGCACGGAGTAAGAAGTGGATGAATTTGTTTTTAATGTTTTTTTTATGGCTTTATTAATATTTTTGCTGATTGTTTTTTGCTTGTGAAATATTTTTTTAAATAAATATTTCCATTGCGTAGTTTGAATTTCATATACAATTAGTGCAGATGAAAGAGATGCTGGTATTACGTAAATGAATCATTGCATAAAGGATCAGTTCTAGTGCATGCAGAATTTGAATTGACTAAAAAATGAAAGTTGAGTATTTTGCTGGAGTCTGCTGTGGCTGTGGCCCTTTCACCGATTTACGGGATATCGTTCAAGGCCGTGCCTCGGCATGTTTTCGAAGATATTTCGCAATGAGCCGTGCAGAACCTCGTTACATTCGCGACATACGGGCGAGGATCGATCGCGAAGGCTACCTTTTCTCTTTACGGGTCGATATTCTCGACACGGTTTTTTCTTTCACCGACTTCATCACGTATCTTTTTATTATTCCCACGGCGCGACGCGATCGAGACATATCTGCCGTCGTATTTCTCAACGAGCCCCTATATAGGCCAAGTTCGCGTCGGAAACAATGCTAGAAATCGAATACAACCCGACGTCCATTGTCNTCTCCATCGACTTCCTCGCATTCTTCGACGTTGGAAATTGCATTTTTTTCTAAGGGAGTTTCCTCTCTGGATTGTAACAGCGACGTTGCTTCCCAAGATATTAATTTTATCCTTATATTTCACCTGTCAGCTGGTGACAATACTGTACAATTTAATTTATCTACCTTACTTTATATTGCATAAATATAAAAAACGTATTGACTGACGTTATTAATGTCCAGCTTTAACCCCTAGACCTAGGTACAGTCTAAAAAGTGGGTGAATGTGTTTTTAATGTTTTTTGTGGATTTATTTATATTTTTGCTTGTGAAATATTTTTTAAAATAAATATTTCCATTGCGTAGTTTGAATTCCATATACAATTAGTGCAGATGAAAGAGATGCTGGTATTACGTAAATGAATCATTGCATAAAGGATCAGTTCTAGTGCATGCAGAATTTGAATTGACTAAAAAATGAAAGTTGAGTATTTTGCTGGAGTCTGCTGTGGCTGTGGCCCTTTCACCGATTTACGGGATATCGTTCAAGGCCGTGCCTCGGCATGTTTTCGAAGATATTTCGCAATGAGCCGTGCAGAACCTCGTTACATTCGCGACATACGGGCGAGGATCGATCGCGAAGGCTACCTTTTCTCTTTACGGGTCGATATTCTCGACACGGTTTTTTCTTTCACCGACTTCATCACGTATCTTTTTATTATTCCCACGGCGCGACGCGATCGAGACATATCTGCCGTCGTATTTCTCAACGAGCCCCTATATAGGCCAAGTTCGCGTCGGAAACAATGCTAGAAATCGAATACAACCCGACGTCCATTGTCTAATCTCGTTTTAACACGTTCCCACTTCCAATTCTCTTCAATAACTTACTATCGTTTTAAGCTTCTACTTTCGTTTGGAATATATCCCAAAAACACAGTGGATTTTTTAGTACGATTTAACAAACGAAATATCACGGGGATGCAAAACATTGAAGCGACCAGTTAATCAGCATCGCTTTGTACCGTTAATGAAAAAGGTTGTTTAATTCCATGGGGCTGTAGGACGTGTGGCACGAAAATATTTTTGTAAAAGAGCTTACGCGGATTGAATGGGATATCGGGTTGCAGTTACCCGGTTAAAAACAAGGCAGCTTATTCTTGCTTCCGATCTGGGTTGACTCCTGTTCCCCATTGACAGGAGATCCATATTAATTAGCAGCGGGTAACCCAGATGAAAATTTCCAATCGCGCGGCGGCCCACTCCCGGAATATTCTTGCGTCGAACGTGTCTTTCGACGGACGCGACCCATTTCGAGAGAGATCGATCGCCTTTCCTCTGGGCTCGCTATTAACCCCGGTTAGTACACCGCACGCGTGAACCGAGCTATGTACAATAATCTCCTTGCGCCAGAACGTTGAACCTGGGAAAGAACGGACCGGGTTGTTAACCAACCGTCGCACTCGACGTAGATTAATTGGACGATACGATTAGTACGACCTTCGAGTTGGCCCGGGCATAAATCTGATTGACAACTAATCAAACCCATGACGATCGATGCTCCTATCTGTCCCGTCAACTTCCTCCTAACGACGTTGTCGCAAATTCTGATGTGCAAAATCAATACATATATAAAGCCGATGAAGATCGAGTTTTCCTATGCACGTAGACATGTAAGGTCCATAATANATCCGTTCACGTATTATACAATGAGGGAGGCCGGTTTCACGTTGACGTAACCGATGCCGTTACATCGATTGTGTCACGTGTGGATAGAATGCTCTTGATATATTTATATATGGTGAAAGGGGAAACCGGCGAGCTTTTTAAAGAAAGGGAAAACTGTAAGGATACCTCTCGTACCGATCGCGTTACGCGTTAAAGAGGGAATCGGCGATGGCTCGACCGATGAGTTCATAGTAATTAGCTGGCCGGGTTGTATAATTACTCCGCGTGCTAATCGACCGGATAAATGGTCATAGTTATATGGTTAATTATCGAATACTACGGTCTAAATGCCGCGGCGTGGGTGGTGATTTCGACACGGTTTAGAGGACGCCTCGCGTATACGGTTGTTAAATCGTTTTGCGCATGCTCTGTATATTCTCTTATTCCGAGGTGATTTGAAAAAAAAAAAAAAAAAAATAGTTTGGAACGCTTCCGTGAAACGGGGAACGGTGTTGGGAAAAGTTGACGAGGTTTTCAATGAGACCGGCGCCATTCTTCCAACGGGCTGGTAAATTTTCCTCTGGCAATTATTCGGTTCGCGCCGCGACGCGAATGAAACCCTAGGCACCCCGCGGCCCTCGCCTCCTTATTACCGTATTCTAAATGCCCCAGCATTTCCCGCGGCCGCCCGGTGTGTGTTTCTTTTCCTACCGTGCGCGATTTTCTACGTCGCTTGGTTTTCTGCTCGCTCTGACGGGTTTTTCCATCAAATTAGCCACTTTTAATCGAGCCGTCCGTGTTCCTTCCGTGGCTGCATTTACGCGTGTGCTCGATGCAGACGCGTATCTCGCTCTCCCGCGCGCCTAGATATCCATAAAGTCACCTGACACAATCGCGCACGTTCTTCGAATCGATATCGCATTACCGACCGTGTCGCAATTCGAGGTTTCGAGCCAACCGCTACGCCGGTCTGACTCGTTGTTGACCAATTCTACTCGCAAGCCCTGCTGCTGGCAAAAACCGTCCGCGGCGAAAATTGCTGGATTCGTCCGTTGGCGTCTCGCTTAATTCGTGCGGTGACACACGTGTCGGCCGAGGACCGCGACAAGAACGAAAATTGTATTCGCGCGCTACGCCACGTTGATTGTAAATTCGCAACGCTTTTTGGACAAGCCAAACTTTTTCCCCGACGCGTCAAATTCTAATTTGATTCTTTCCCCCGTCGACGTTTCTTTACGCGGAACTATATTAGCCGGCGCGGTATCCGTATTTCCGGGGGCCGAATAAAATCAAACTATTTCTGTCCCTATGAAAAGAAGGATTTTATTGGCAGCGCGCGTCGGCCATGGTAGAAGCTCGGTTTTCCAGTTGCTGAAACTCGAGCCAGCTCTCCTCCCACCTAGCAGCGTTTCGCGTTAACGAAACGCTCGCGCTTTATTCGCGCAATTTCGCGCACAGAGGTTATCGTTCTACGCGGTTTATACCGGCTCTACTTTACCGGGGCTCGTTATTATTTCAAAGCGACTGCCACCGTGGACAACGGCCGGCGAGACCAATGGGACGCAGTTTGCGGCGGTTTTAATGGAGGGCGTATTCCCCGCGCGGCTTTTCCGGCATATTTTGGAACGGTGATATACTGGGTGCCAGTAAGAAAATCCACTGGCCACCGTGAAAACAGAAATGCAGTCGAATTTGTTCAAATGAACGGATACATTCATTTAACGTTCTCCGTTGCATAATGTATTCGTGCACAACACGTTTTAGTAACATCGTTAAATATAATAAGCAGTTGCACGTGGTACTCCTCGTTGAGTCACCCTGTACGTTGAACAATTTCCCTGTGATAACGGAAGCGTAGGGTTAATTACAGTAGCAATAGGGGATCTCTATCAGGGCTCGATTTTATGCTCCCTTGATTATTCGAACTCCCATCATCCCTTCCATTCTCCTTTTTATTCGTTCTAGTCTACGTATTTTACTCCTATTCCTTTTTTCGTTGCAGCTTTTAAAACCGTTTTATATTGTCGAATAGTTTACTGTTTAATTGAGTTGTAAAGTTCGCTTCGAATATGACTAGTGAAATTGATTAAAGCAGTACGACGTGAACTTTCAAGTTCACTACCAACGCTAATGGCTCGGAATCTGATAAACGTGAATTTAGGCAAACGTAAGTAGTACACCTTGGCATTCCTTCTTGGCACCGGCTGCTATCTACGGTCCCTGGCCGCCGGATAAGATTGTATGCAAAAATGTATTTAAGAACAAGAAATTGCCTTCGCCTATTCAAATTCTTATTAACAATTTATTACTGTTTAGCTTCGAAGACATGGAGCTCGTTAAATTCTCTGCATACTTTATTACTGTTTGCGTATGTCGCGAGCAAGGTCAGCTTCCATATTTCAAGCGAATGTAGGTTTGTGTGACTGGGGAAACGATGAATACGCCTCGTTCCGAACCGGTTGGAAAATTACCCCCGGCCAGTGGAACGGCGCTGCTCGTCCCCGTGTCCGGTCTCGTAAACGGATGATAGACCTCGTAAATCACCGGGTGCTCGATACTTTCACGGTACTCCGGGAAAAATGGTTATTTCTTAACTTTAACTCTCCGACAGCCTCTGAAATTCGCTTACGGATTCGAGCGAGGGCGGTGGAATTTCTCATTTTTTTACGTCCACCCGGATCATATTTCTTTTACGTCTTTATTACACGCCGGTATACAGCAGAATATATGTACGATTATTACTACACTGCAGAATTTTTTATAAAACCTTTGGAAAACGTGTTTTATATAGAAGTTTCTTTTATCATCTAATTAACTGGTGAACTCCGCAGTTGGCTTCTGATATTTTTATATCGTTTCATTGCCATTTGATATTTCCAATCTTTTTATAAGTACGTCAAGTCCCCGGTATAAGTATTACCCAGATAATTCAAAGGAACGAAGTTATTGGTAGCAATATAAAAGAAATCCCTTTGACAGTGTTTAGAATAGCAGGGGATTCTCATTATATNGAGCAGTACGACGTGAACTTTCAAGTTCACTACCAGCGCTAATGGCTCGGAATCTGATAAACGTGAATTTGGGCAAACGTAAGTAGTGCACCTTGGCATTCCTTCTTGGCACCGGCTGCTATCTACGGTCCCTGGCCGCCGGATAAGATTGTATGCAAAAATGTATTTAGGAACAAAAATTGCCTTCACCTATTCAAATTCTTATTAACAATTTATTACTGTTTAGCTTCGAAGACATGGAGCTCGTTAAATTCTCTGCATACTTTATTACTGTTTGCGTATGTCGCGAGCAAGGTCAGCTTCCATATTTCAAGCGAATGTAGGTTTGTGTGACTGGGGAAACGATGAATACGCCTCGTTCCGAACCGGTTGGAAAATTACCCCCGGCCAGTGGAACGGCGCTGCTCGTCCCCGTGTCCGGTCTCGTAAACGGATGATAGACCTCGTAAATCACCGGGTGCTCGATACTTTCACGGTACTCCGGGAAAAATGGTTATTTCTTAACTTTAACTCTCCGACAGCCTCTGAAATTCGCTTACGGATTCGAGCGAGGGCGGTGGAATTTCTCATTTTTTTACGTCCACCCGGATCATATTTCTTTTACGTCTTTATTACACGCCGGTATACAGCAGAATATATGTACGATTATTACTACACTGCAGAATTTTTTATAAAACCTTTGGAAAACGTGTTTTATATAGAAGTTTCTTTTATCATCTAATTAACTGGTGAACTCCGCAGTTGGCTTCTGATATTTTTATATCGTTTCATTGCCATTTGATATTTCCAATCTTTTTATAAGTACGTCAAGTCCCCGGTATAAGTATTACCCAGATAATTCAAAGGAACGAAGTTATTGGTAGCAATATAAAAGAAATCCCTTTGACAGTGTTTAGAATAGCAGGGGATTCTCATTATATCAGCTTCTAAAGGGTTTTAAAAATTTCAGCGAGCCTTTTAAAAATTGATCTCCTCACTTCATGAAAAATTCAATGCCACGCATACATATATTTTTCCGTAGCCGACGTTCAACGGAGTATCGATGAGTAACTCAAACACCGAGCGGAGGGCAGAAATAGATTCGACCGGACGTTCTCCACAAAGGTGGCAAGACAAACGATAGAACTTTCCTCGATGGATGTTAATACGGTCGCGTATCGTCCTCCCCAGGGACTTAACCGAGTGAAAAGCCCGGAGCTCTCGATTCGCGTTTTAATTTATCACGGCCCGGCCGCTCTATTTTTCGGCAGGAGTATTAATTAAGGAGATCCCCGGGTCACAAAGCGCGGTGGGAACAAATTTTAACTACCTACCTTTCGTTGCGCTGCATACACCGGCACTGCATTCGCTTCGACGTTAAATCCAAAGAGATGAATTTTATTTATTTAAAGAAATAATTACGGAGGCTCGCGATTGGACTTCTGTTTAAACATTTTCATTCATCGCGAGATACATTTGTGCTTCCAGCGAGATGTGCTTACGTTTTTAGTACGAATCCGTGACGATCGATAAGTCTAATAACGAACTGGCGTAAAAGGAAAATAAAACGGGGAGAGATGTGCCTAAAGTTCCCAGCTTTACGTAGATACCTCGACTACTAGGCGTCGTTTCATTTGCATGCGAATCGCTCTTCTGAAAAAGCAGCTGTTTGCCAAAAAAAAGAAACTGAGGTTTTCGAATTACTCGTAGATTATTAAACCATCTATAAATTTGGTTGGACATTTCAATCATAGAATTATTACTGATTCATTTCGTTCAGTAAACAAGATTTATTCTGTCAATAATTTCGTCTTGAGGAACACTTGGTAAATTACGAGTATCCGCCCGATGAACATAGGACCTATTTATATGTATGAATCCGTGAAATATGTTCGTGCATTTCGTTTACTCTCGGTTCGACTGTGGGAAGTTTATTCACGCCACGGTTCTCGGCTTCCTTCGAGCGAGATTAAACTGTTGTCGCGATGAGCTGACAAAATATTTATTTTGCTGATGAGAGAATAACGGCAGAAGTTTCATAACGTTGCATCGTGGTGAAATCTTGCAGCCATCGACGATCCTCCGGTGCCAGGAGGGATGTTCCCCAGCTACCGTCTGTTTATAATAATCCAAACTCGGGCGCGGTTTACTATTTCTCAGTACGTGACGTTACTTTTCATATAATGCAAAATCGTCGTTAGATTAACGGAATGGCCGCATGAATTCACGAGTAGTCGGGGTTTAGTCCTCACGGACTTCCGTATAAATATTCACGTCTTCGGCCTCGTGCCTTCCCAAAGTTCACGGGTACAACCTGCTGCTCCTTTGCGAACTTCCTCCAGAGGTATGCAAATCGAAATAGATCTTTGTTAACTGGGGCGACAATGTGGGAAAAGTTCAATGATCTCTTATGCATCATGTTACCTGTGCAATATACGATATTGTATTCTTCGTAAAGATAAAAGAACACTCCTTTTGAATGCTATTGTGGACTCTTCGCTTGTGCTTTAATCTGTTCAAATATTATTGCCACGAGATACGTTCGTATCAAGAGTTGCTCAGGTTGCATCAGTGCGTTTGATAATAACTGATAAAAGAAAGGCGGACGAAGACGGAAGGTGATACATTAGTGTAAATGAAAAATCGTGGAGACAGTGGTAAAGGTAATGAAACAAATGGAGCGTCGCTGAATTATTGGCTGACAATTTTATTACCTTTTCGAGGCCGGCAATTAATCATCGGGTAACGATGAAACGCGGAGCTCTCGAGTGTGTTTGCTCAGTTTTATCGGTTTTCCGCGCCGAATCCCCGTGACAGAAGAGAAGAATGTCATTCGAGCTCATTTCGAGGCCCCCTCTGTTTGTGTGCGATGTAAGAGTGGTTCTCGCCTGTGAGCCAATGAAAATTCAAATTCCAGCTTTCTCATCTTCGAGAGGAGAATCTCCTATTCTCCTCTGTGCGCGTGCGCGCGACTTTGACGTCAGGCCGTGTCAACAAAGCCGAGTTTGAATGAAGAAACGCGACACGACCCCTTTTCCGCTCGATACTTTATCACTGCCCTCTATTGCGACTTGTTTCTTCCTCTGCGTCGCGATACAACTTTATTGGCATCCTTTCATGTGAGAATCATTCACCTGCACCCGATACTTCTGTTTGAGCAAGATAATTAACCCCTTGGGTACATTTGACGTCTGAGACACGTCATTTTAGT
>SMSR01012917.1:0-10104 GCA_019453355.1 Ceratina japonica
TGAAGACATCAAAGTTCTGACTAGAAGCCTGAAGACCACTAAGTTATGACTAGAAGCCTGAAGACATCATAAGATCTTAAAGTTCTGACTAAAGGCCTGAAGACCTAAGACCTCAAAGTTTTGACTAAAAGCCTGAAGATCTCATAAGACTTCAAAGGCTTGAGTAAAATTTTGAAGACTTAAGACCTCAAAGTTTTGACTAAAGGCCTGAACACCTCATAAGACCTCAAAGTCTTGAGTAAAATTCTGAAGACCTAATACCTCAAAGTATTGACTAAGAGCCTGAAGACCTCATAACTTCAAAGTCTTGAGTAAAATTTTGAAGACTTAAGACCTCAAAGTTTTGTCTAAAAATCTGAAGACCTCATAAGACCTCCAAGTCTTGAGTAAAATCCTGAAGACCTAAGACCTCAAAGTTTTGACTAAAGGCCTGAAGACCTCATAAGTCCTCAAAATCTTGAGTAAAATCCTAAAGGTCTAAGACCTCAAAGTTTTTACTAAAAGCCTGAAGACCTCATAAGACCTCAAAGTCCTGATAAAAATCCTGAAGACCTAAGACCTCAAAGTCCAGCCTAAAAGCCTGAAGACCTGATAAGACCTCAAAGTCTTGAGTAAAATCCTGAAGACCTAAGACCACAAGGTTTTGACTAAAGGCCTGAAGACCTCATAAGACCTCAAAGTCTTGAGTAAAATTGTGAAGACCGAATACATCAAAGTTTTGACTAAAAGCCTGAAGACCTCATATGTCCTCAAAATCTTGAGTAAAATCCTAAAGGCCTAAGACCTCAAAGTTTTTACTAAAAGCCTGAAGACCTGATAAGACCTCAAAGTCCTGATAAAAATCCTGAAGATCTAAGACCTCAAAGTCCAGCCTAAAAGCCTGAAGACCTGATAAGACCTCAAAGTCTTGAGTAAAATCCTGAAGACCTAAGACCACAAGGTTTTGACTAAAGGCCTGAAGACCTCATAAGACCTCAAAGTCTTGAGTAAAATTGTGAAGACCGAATACATCAAAGTTTTGACTAAAAGCCTGAAGACCTCATATGTCCTCAAAATCTTGAGTAAAATCCTAAAGGCCTAAGACCTCAAAGTTTTTACTAAAAGCCTGAAGACCTGATAAGACCTCAAAGTCCTGATAAAAATCCTGAAGATCTAAGACCTCAAAGTCCAGCCTAAAAGCCTGAAGACCTGATAAGACCTCAAAGTCTTGAGTAAAATTCTGAAGACCTAAGACCNAAAAAAATACCCCTTGAGATTTTCAACTATTTGTTGTAGTTTAGTGTAGTTTTTGGAAAATTATCATTTGATCTAAGGTTTGAATGTTCTTTTTGGTAGATTAGGTAGGTTTTTGTTATTTGAAGGGTTTTAGAGGGTTTAGAGGGTTTCTAAAGAGGGTGGAAAAAAATACCCCATGAAATTCTTCAACTATTTGTTGTAGTTTAGTATAGTTTTTGGAAAATTGTCATTTGTTCTAAGGTTTGAATCTCCTTTTTGGTAGATTAGGTAGGTTTTTGTTATTTGGAGGGTTTTAGAGGGTTTAGAGGGTTTCTAAAGAGGGTGGAAAAAAATACCCCTTGAGATTTTCAACTATTTGTTGTAGTTTAGTGTAGTTTTTGGAAAATTATCATTTGATCTAAGGTTTGAATGTTCTTTTTGGTAGATTAGGTAGGTTTTTGTTATTTGAAGGGTTTTAGAGGGTTTAGAGGGTTTCTAAAGAGGGTGGAAAAAAATACCCCATGAAATTCTTCAACTATTTGTTGTAGTTTAGTATAGTTTTTGGAAAATTGTCATTTGTTCTAAGGTTTGAATCTCCTTTTTGGTAGATTAGGTAGGTTTTTGTTATTTGGAGGGTTTTAGAGGGTTTAGAGGGTTTCTAAAGAGGGTGGAAAAAAATACCCCTTGAGATTTTCAACTATTTGTTGTAGTTTAGTGTAGTTTTTGGAAAATTATCATTTGATCTAAGGTTTGAATGTTCTTTTTGGTAGATTAGGTAGGTTTTTGTTATTTGAAGGGTTTTAGAGGGTTTAGAGGGTTTCTAAAGAGGGTGGAAAAAAATACCCCATGAAATTCTTCAACTATTTGTTGTAGTTTAGTATAGTTTTTGGAAAATTGTCATTTGTTCTAAGGTTTGAATCTCCTTTTTGGTAGATTAGGTAGGTTTTTGTTATTTGGAGGGTTTTAGAGGGTTTAGAGGGTTTCTAAAGAGGGTGGAAAAAAATACCCCTTGAGATTTTCAACTATTTGTTGTAGTTTAGTGTAGTTTTTGGAAAATTATCATTTGATCTAAGGTTTGAATGTTCTTTTTGGTAGATTAGGTAGGTTTTTGTTATTTGAAGGGTTTTAGAGGGTTTAGAGGGTTTCTAAAGAGGGTGGAAAAAAATACCCCATGAAATTCTTCAACTATTTGTTGTAGTTTAGTATAGTTTTTGGAAAATTGTCATTTGTTCTAAGGTTTGAATCTCCTTTTTGGTAGATTAGGTAGGTTTTTGTTATTTGGAGGGTTTTAGAGGGTTTAGAGGGTTTCTAAAGAGGGTGGAAAAAAATACCCCTTGAGATTTTCAACTATTTGTTGTAGTTTAGTGTAGTTTTTGGAAAATTATCATTTGATCTAAGGTTTGAATGTTCTTTTTGGTAGATTAGGTAGGTTTTTGTTATTTGAAGGGTTTTAGAGGGTTTAGAGGGTTTCTAAAGAGGGTGGAAAAAAATACCCCATGAAATTCTTCAACTATTTGTTGTAGTTTAGTATAGTTTTTGGAAAATTGTCATTTGTTCTAAGGTTTGAATCTCCTTTTTGGTAGATTAGGTAGGTTTTTGTTATTTGGAGGGTTTTAGAGGGTTTAGAGGGTTTCTAAAGAGGGTGGAAAAAAATACCCCTTGAGATTTTCAACTATTTGTTGTAGTTTAGTGTAGTTTTTGGAAAATTATCATTTGATCTAAGGTTTGAATGTTCTTTTTGGTAGATTAGGTAGGTTTTTGTTATTTGAAGGGTTTTAGAGGGTTTAGAGGGTTTCTAAAGAGGGTGGAAAAAAATACCCCATGAAATTCTTCAACTATTTGTTGTAGTTTAGTATAGTTTTTGGAAAATTGTCATTTGTTCTAAGGTTTGAATCTCCTTTTTGGTAGATTAGGTAGGTTTTTGTTATTTGGAGGGTTTTAGAGGGTTTAGAGGGTTTCTAAAGAGGGTGGAAAAAAATACCCCTTGAGATTTTCAACTATTTGTTGTAGTTTAGTGTAGTTTTTGGAAAATTATCATTTGATCTAAGGTTTGAATGTTCTTTTTGGTAGATTAGGTAGGTTTTTGTTATTTGAAGGGTTTTAGAGGGTTTAGAGGGTTTCTAAAGAGGGTGGAAAAAAATACCCCATGAAATTCTTCAACTATTTGTTGTAGTTTAGTATAGTTTTTGGAAAATTGTCATTTGTTCTAAGGTTTGAATCTCCTTTTTGGTAGATTAGGTAGGTTTTTGTTATTTGGAGGGTTTTAGAGGGTTTAGAGGGTTTCTAAAGAGGGTGGAAAAAAATACCCCTTGAGATTTTCAACTATTTGTTGTAGTTTAGTGTAGTTTTTGGAAAATTATCATTTGATCTAAGGTTTGAATGTTCTTTTTGGTAGATTAGGTAGGTTTTTGTTATTTGAAGGGTTTTAGAGGGTTTAGAGGGTTTCTAAAGAGGGTGGAAAAAAATACCCCATGAAATTCTTCAACTATTTGTTGTAGTTTAGTATAGTTTTTGGAAAATTGTCATTTGTTCTAAGGTTTGAATCTCCTTTTTGGTAGATTAGGTAGGTTTTTGTTATTTGGAGGGTTTTAGAGGGTTTAGAGGGTTTCTAAAGAGGGTGGAAAAAAATACCCCTTGAGATTTTCAACTATTTGTTGTAGTTTAGTGTAGTTTTTGGAAAATTATCATTTGATCTAAGGTTTGAATGTTCTTTTTGGTAGATTAGGTAGGTTTTTGTTATTTGAAGGGTTTTAGAGGGTTTAGAGGGTTTCTAAAGAGGGTGGAAAAAAATACCCCATGAAATTCTTCAACTATTTGTTGTAGTTTAGTATAGTTTTTGGAAAATTGTCATTTGTTCTAAGGTTTGAATCTCCTTTTTGGTAGATTAGGTAGGTTTTTGTTATTTGGAGGGTTTTAGAGGGTTTAGAGGGTTTCTAAAGAGGGTGGAAAAAAATACCCCTTGAGATTTTCAACTATTTGTTGTAGTTTAGTGTAGTTTTTGGAAAATTATCATTTGATCTAAGGTTTGAATGTTCTTTTTGGTAGATTAGGTAGGTTTTTGTTATTTGAAGGGTTTTAGAGGGTTTAGAGGGTTTCTAAAGAGGGTGGAAAAAAATACCCCATGAAATTCTTCAACTATTTGTTGTAGTTTAGTATAGTTTTTGGAAAATTGTCATTTGTTCTAAGGTTTGAATCTCCTTTTTGGTAGATTAGGTAGGTTTTTGTTATTTGGAGGGTTTTAGAGGGTTTAGAGGGTTTCTAAAGAGGGTGGAAAAAAATACCCCTTGAGATTTTCAACTATTTGTTGTAGTTTAGTGTAGTTTTTGGAAAATTATCATTTGATCTAAGGTTTGAATGTTCTTTTTGGTAGATTAGGTAGGTTTTTGTTATTTGAAGGGTTTTAGAGGGTTTAGAGGGTTTCTAAAGAGGGTGGAAAAAAATACCCCATGAAATTCTTCAACTATTTGTTGTAGTTTAGTATAGTTTTTGGAAAATTGTCATTTGTTCTAAGGTTTGAATCTCCTTTTTGGTAGATTAGGTAGGTTTTTGTTATTTGGAGGGTTTTAGAGGGTTTAGAGGGTTTCTAAAGAGGGTGGAAAAAAATACCCCTTGAGATTTTCAACTATTTGTTGTAGTTTAGTGTAGTTTTTGGAAAATTATCATTTGATCTAAGGTTTGAATGTTCTTTTTGGTAGATTAGGTAGGTTTTTGTTATTTGAAGGGTTTTAGAGGGTTTAGAGGGTTTCTAAAGAGGGTGGAAAAAAATACCCCATGAAATTCTTCAACTATTTGTTGTAGTTTAGTATAGTTTTTGGAAAATTGTCATTTGTTCTAAGGTTTGAATCTCCTTTTTGGTAGATTAGGTAGGTTTTTGTTATTTGGAGGGTTTTAGAGGGTTTAGAGGGTTTCTAAAGAGGGTGGAAAAAAATACCCCTTGAGATTTTCAACTATTTGTTGTAGTTTAGTGTAGTTTTTGGAAAATTATCATTTGATCTAAGGTTTGAATGTTCTTTTTGGTAGATTAGGTAGGTTTTTGTTATTTGAAGGGTTTTAGAGGGTTTAGAGGGTTTCTAAAGAGGGTGGAAAAAAATACCCCATGAAATTCTTCAACTATTTGTTGTAGTTTAGTATAGTTTTTGGAAAATTGTCATTTGTTCTAAGGTTTGAATCTCCTTTTTGGTAGATTAGGTAGGTTTTTGTTATTTGGAGGGTTTTAGAGGGTTTAGAGGGTTTCTAAAGAGGGTGGAAAAAAATACCCCTTGAGATTTTCAACTATTTGTTGTAGTTTAGTGTAGTTTTTGGAAAATTATCATTTGATCTAAGGTTTGAATGTTCTTTTTGGTAGATTAGGTAGGTTTTTGTTATTTGAAGGGTTTTAGAGGGTTTAGAGGGTTTCTAAAGAGGGTGGAAAAAAATACCCCATGAAATTCTTCAACTATTTGTTGTAGTTTAGTATAGTTTTTGGAAAATTGTCATTTGTTCTAAGGTTTGAATCTCCTTTTTGGTAGATTAGGTAGGTTTTTGTTATTTGGAGGGTTTTAGAGGGTTTAGAGGGTTTCTAAAGAGGGTGGAAAAAAATACCCCTTGAGATTTTCAACTATTTGTTGTAGTTTAGTGTAGTTTTTGGAAAATTATCATTTGATCTAAGGTTTGAATGTTCTTTTTGGTAGATTAGGTAGGTTTTTGTTATTTGAAGGGTTTTAGAGGGTTTAGAGGGTTTCTAAAGAGGGTGGAAAAAAATACCCCATGAAATTCTTCAACTATTTGTTGTAGTTTAGTATAGTTTTTGGAAAATTGTCATTTGTTCTAAGGTTTGAATCTCCTTTTTGGTAGATTAGGTAGGTTTTTGTTATTTGGAGGGTTTTAGAGGGTTTAGAGGGTTTCTAAAGAGGGTGGAAAAAAATACCCCTTGAGATTTTCAACTATTTGTTGTAGTTTAGTGTAGTTTTTGGAAAATTATCATTTGATCTAAGGTTTGAATGTTCTTTTTGGTAGATTAGGTAGGTTTTTGTTATTTGAAGGGTTTTAGAGGGTTTAGAGGGTTTCTAAAGAGGGTGGAAAAAAATACCCCATGAAATTCTTCAACTATTTGTTGTAGTTTAGTATAGTTTTTGGAAAATTGTCATTTGTTCTAAGGTTTGAATCTCCTTTTTGGTAGATTAGGTAGGTTTTTGTTATTTGGAGGGTTTTAGAGGGTTTAGAGGGTTTCTAAAGAGGGTGGAAAAAAATACCCCTTGAGATTTTCAACTATTTGTTGTAGTTTAGTGTAGTTTTTGGAAAATTATCATTTGATCTAAGGTTTGAATGTTCTTTTTGGTAGATTAGGTAGGTTTTTGTTATTTGAAGGGTTTTAGAGGGTTTAGAGGGTTTCTAAAGAGGGTGGAAAAAAATACCCCATGAAATTCTTCAACTATTTGTTGTAGTTTAGTATAGTTTTTGGAAAATTGTCATTTGTTCTAAGGTTTGAATCTCCTTTTTGGTAGATTAGGTAGGTTTTTGTTATTTGGAGGGTTTTAGAGGGTTTAGAGGGTTTCTAAAGAGGGTGGAAAAAAATACCCCTTGAGATTTTCAACTATTTGTTGTAGTTTAGTGTAGTTTTTGGAAAATTATCATTTGATCTAAGGTTTGAATGTTCTTTTTGGTAGATTAGGTAGGTTTTTGTTATTTGAAGGGTTTTAGAGGGTTTAGAGGGTTTCTAAAGAGGGTGGAAAAAAATACCCCATGAAATTCTTCAACTATTTGTTGTAGTTTAGTATAGTTTTTGGAAAATTGTCATTTGTTCTAAGGTTTGAATCTCCTTTTTGGTAGATTAGGTAGGTTTTTGTTATTTGGAGGGTTTTAGAGGGTTTAGAGGGTTTCTAAAGAGGGTGGAAAAAAATACCCCTTGAGATTTTCAACTATTTGTTGTAGTTTAGTGTAGTTTTTGGAAAATTATCATTTGATCTAAGGTTTGAATGTTCTTTTTGGTAGATTAGGTAGGTTTTTGTTATTTGAAGGGTTTTAGAGGGTTTAGAGGGTTTCTAAAGAGGGTGGAAAAAAATACCCCATGAAATTCTTCAACTATTTGTTGTAGTTTAGTATAGTTTTTGGAAAATTGTCATTTGTTCTAAGGTTTGAATCTCCTTTTTGGTAGATTAGGTAGGTTTTTGTTATTTGGAGGGTTTTAGAGGGTTTAGAGGGTTTCTAAAGAGGGTGGAAAAAAATACCCCTTGAGATTTTCAACTATTTGTTGTAGTTTAGTGTAGTTTTTGGAAAATTATCATTTGATCTAAGGTTTGAATGTTCTTTTTGGTAGATTAGGTAGGTTTTTGTTATTTGAAGGGTTTTAGAGGGTTTAGAGGGTTTCTAAAGAGGGTGGAAAAAAATACCCCATGAAATTCTTCAACTATTTGTTGTAGTTTAGTATAGTTTTTGGAAAATTGTCATTTGTTCTAAGGTTTGAATCTCCTTTTTGGTAGATTAGGTAGGTTTTTGTTATTTGGAGGGTTTTAGAGGGTTTAGAGGGTTTCTAAAGAGGGTGGAAAAAAATACCCCTTGAGATTTTCAACTATTTGTTGTAGTTTAGTGTAGTTTTTGGAAAATTATCATTTGATCTAAGGTTTGAATGTTCTTTTTGGTAGATTAGGTAGGTTTTTGTTATTTGAAGGGTTTTAGAGGGTTTAGAGGGTTTCTAAAGAGGGTGGAAAAAAATACCCCATGAAATTCTTCAACTATTTGTTGTAGTTTAGTATAGTTTTTGGAAAATTGTCATTTGTTCTAAGGTTTGAATCTCCTTTTTGGTAGATTAGGTAGGTTTTTGTTATTTGGAGGGTTTTAGAGGGTTTAGAGGGTTTCTAAAGAGGGTGGAAAAAAATACCCCTTGAGATTTTCAACTATTTGTTGTAGTTTAGTGTAGTTTTTGGAAAATTATCATTTGATCTAAGGTTTGAATGTTCTTTTTGGTAGATTAGGTAGGTTTTTGTTATTTGAAGGGTTTTAGAGGGTTTAGAGGGTTTCTAAAGAGGGTGGAAAAAAATACCCCATGAAATTCTTCAACTATTTGTTGTAGTTTAGTATAGTTTTTGGAAAATTGTCATTTGTTCTAAGGTTTGAATCTCCTTTTTGGTAGATTAGGTAGGTTTTTGTTATTTGGAGGGTTTTAGAGGGTTTAGAGGGTTTCTAAAGAGGGTGGAAAAAAATACCCCTTGAGATTTTCAACTATTTGTTGTAGTTTAGTGTAGTTTTTGGAAAATTATCATTTGATCTAAGGTTTGAATGTTCTTTTTGGTAGATTAGGTAGGTTTTTGTTATTTGAAGGGTTTTAGAGGGTTTAGAGGGTTTCTAAAGAGGGTGGAAAAAAATACCCCATGAAATTCTTCAACTATTTGTTGTAGTTTAGTATAGTTTTTGGAAAATTGTCATTTGTTCTAAGGTTTGAATCTCCTTTTTGGTAGATTAGGTAGGTTTTTGTTATTTGGAGGGTTTTAGAGGGTTTAGAGGGTTTCTAAAGAGGGTGGAAAAAAATACCCCTTGAGATTTTCAACTATTTGTTGTAGTTTAGTGTAGTTTTTGGAAAATTATCATTTGATCTAAGGTTTGAATGTTCTTTTTGGTAGATTAGGTAGGTTTTTGTTATTTGAAGGGTTTTAGAGGGTTTAGAGGGTTTCTAAAGAGGGTGGAAAAAAATACCCCATGAAATTCTTCAACTATTTGTTGTAGTTTAGTATAGTTTTTGGAAAATTGTCATTTGTTCTAAGGTTTGAATCTCCTTTTTGGTAGATTAGGTAGGTTTTTGCAATTTGGAGGGTTTTAGAGGGTTTAGAGGGTTTCTAAAGAGGGTGGAAAAAAATACCCCTTGAGATTTTCAACTATTTGTTGTAGTTTAGTGTAGTTTTTGGAAAATTGTCATTTGTTCTAAGGTTTGAATCTCCTTTTTGGTAGATTAGGCAGGTTTTTGCTATTTGGAGGGTTTTAGAGGGTTTAGAGAATTTCTAAACAGGGTGGGATAAGATACCCCTTGGAATTTTTAACTATTTGTTGTAGTTCAGTATAGTTTTTGAGAAATGAGTTTTATTCCACGTTTTGTATCTGTTTTTTGGTAGATTCTGTGGGCTTTTGCAATTTGGACAGTTTAGACTATTTCTAAAGAGGGTGGAAAAAGATACCCCTTAAAATTTTTAACTTTTTGTTGTAGTTCAGTATAGTTTTTGAGAAATGATCATTTGTTCTACGTTTTGAATGTTCTTTTTGGTAGATTAGGGAGGTTTTTGCAATTTGGAGGGTTTTAGAGGGTTTAGAGGGTTTCTAAAGAGGGTGGAAAAAAATACCCATTGAGATTTTCAACTATTTGTTGTAGTTTAGTATAGTTTTTGGGGAATGATCATTTGTTCTACGTTTTGAATGTTCTTTTTGGTAGATTAGGGAGGTTTTTGCAATTTGGAGGGTTTTAGAGGGTTTAGAGAATTTCAAAAGAGGGTGGGATAAGACACCCCTTGAAATTCTTCAACTATTTGTTGTAGTTTAGTATAGTTTTTGGAAAGTTGTCATTTGTTCTACGGTTTCAATGTCCTTTTTGGTAGATTAGGTAGGTTTTTGCTATTTGGAGGGTTTTAGAGGGTTTAGAGGATTTCTAAAGAGATTGGGATAAGAGAACCCTTGAAATTCTTCAACTATTTGTTGTTGTTTAGTATTGTTTTTGAGAAATTATCATCTGTTCTACGGTTTCAATGTTCTTTTTGGTAGATTAGGTTGGTTTTTGCAATTTTGAGGGTTTTAGAGTGTTTAGAGGACTTCTAAAGAGGGTGGAAAAAATACCCCTTGAAATTCTTCAACTATTTGTTGTAGTTTAGTATAGTTTTTGAGAAATGAGTCTTGTCCCACGTTTTGTATTTGTTTTTTGTTAGATTCTGT
>SMSR01012919.1:0-41159 GCA_019453355.1 Ceratina japonica
AACTGACCACCTACACCTGCCCGCCGGAATTTATATTCGCATTTAGCTCGTTGCCGAGATGCTTCGTTGAAAACCAGCCGTATACTCGTCGCTCCGAGAACAATGTTTTAGAAAAAAGCAGCTTCCATTAACTATTTTCGTTCCAGTCTTTGTTTACCTAGGATTCTCCATATTTTGCAAAGTCAACATCGACGACAGATACGCCGCTATTTTTATCCTACTGAAATTGATAGTTAGCGTCCATGTAAGTAAATCTCGACTTGGGAACGGTTAAGGCATGATATATTCAACAGTTCCCTTTGTCAAAGACCGACGTCCTTTGCCAGGGTAGGCTTACACACGCGCGGGCACCGCGAGCGCGGCATTCCCTACCAACAATGGCGGGATGAATTTTTTATAGGCAATCAGCTTAACATAAGTACCGCGAGAAGGCATTAATAGCAGATTAAAAAGCTTTTCCATTACAATGACGTTTAAAGCCTCATTTAGCCGGCCTCCATCCTCCCCTCCGCGGCCGGCACGCCTCGGCCATCCTTTCCTCACCCCCTCGCCTCGTATCGATTGCAGCACGGAGCCTGTAGCTGTTCGCCCTTAAAATACACGCACATCGACCTGTTCGGACATCTGCCTGATCCTCACGACCTGCCCTACAGCGGCAACCCCGTCCTAGCCCTCGCCTACTGCTACCTAATCCAAGGGAAGTGCCTCACCGTCAGGAACGATCTGCCCTTCGAGATGCAATACGTTTGCGAGGTCGACTGCAAGCCCGTCTGCCTTCAACCCTGTCAGCCCTGTTTACCGTGCCCCAACACTTGCTCCACCGCCGTTACCTGCGCCTGTTGCCCGCCCTGTCAACCCTGCGACCCCTGCTGCCAACCCTGCGGGGAAAACGTTACCCTCGTTCAGCCCGTCTGCAGGCCGAACGTTCCCAAAGACGTCTGCGGTTGAATATTATTTTTTCTATTGTTATTTCGTTTTAGACTATTTTTAATCCAGTTTTGTGAAGTCCTTTTATTTATATACAATAAATTGTGCTTTTTTTGGATGAATTATAAATGTGCAATTTTGTGGATAGAGAATTTTGTTAATGACTGCTGGTAAAACAGAGATCTGTAATCGAATGGGTTTCTAAAGGACGGTGGCTATGTACCATGTGCCAGCTATATACCTACAGAAAAAATGCCTTAGCAGCGAGTAAAGTAAATCTCTAATTTCTAATTGATAAGAAAAAAATTATACAGGTATCTACCATGACAGGTCGAGGACACTAATGCGAAATTTTTTTCAATAAATGAATATATTTATTTATATATTTTATATTACACAAATATTCATTTTATTTATTATTTATTTTAAAACGGCGGCGACATGCATTCTCATACACAGACGATATAAAAAAAAATTAGAGCGATCTTTAAATACAAGCTCATGATTTATAACAATAATAATTCATCTTATCACTAGTTCAGCCGTGAATCGGTACAAGTTAGAAATCGGGGATCTTTCCAGGCGGTCAATCGCGGCCCATGACAAATGTCCGCGCGTTGCAACGCGGGACAGTCGGCGATAACGCGCACCGGTATTATTCAGGTGAGCCTCTCCTATCGGGAAGTCGATCAACCGTCGCTGATAAAACGAACAAGCACGTACTACAAGCACCGTGTCCACGGACGCATTGTCTAGTTTGATTGCTAAATTAACGCGCATCGTCGTCGGACAGCGCGTTACCGTTACCCGAGCTGCCTCGACCCCGAAGAACAAACAATTCTTACATCTTGCAGTTGACAAACAATTTCCAACCAGGACGAAACCGGAAGTATAATAAAAAAAATGATCGTCGCGGGAAACTAAGATAGTTTCGGCGCTCTAGCTTAAAGGGACGGAGTCATCGTTCGAAGTCGCTGAACGGAGAAGATTGTTTTGACGAAGAGGCGCGAGGTTGGAGCGAGACGGAGCGAACGAAGATGGAAGGGAACTTAATTACGGCTACGTCCTTTCTTAATTAAGAGAAAATGTTTGGCGTATCTCGGCAAGATTACCGTGTACGAGTCAAGCTTCCGTTTGCGGGTAGCTGCCTCGCCTGTTCTCTCACGATCGAAAACCCGATCCAAAACTAATTCCACACCATTCTTTCCGCGCGCACGACCTCGCGTGTCTCTGTTCCCCTTTTAGCCGATTCGACTCATCGACCGCCTCAGCGGCGGCGACCGACCCTCTATTCTTGCACCCGCGAGACAATTATCCCTGTTACCGGACCGAGCCGTGTTCATTCTCACCGTGTCGGGGCCGCGCGAAAGACGCATCATCTCCTCCGGCTAGCATACAGCCCGGAGCCGGTAAACATGGTGGCAGCGGTGGCCGGTGGCATTATCGGCGTCTCTGCGCGCCGCGCCGGTTGACATTGTTTGAAGAGCTCCGCGGCAAGAGAGTAAGTATGTACTCGGTCGTCGTCGCCGGCGCGCGTAGAGTTAGGAAAGGTTTCGTCTGAGGGGCGGAAGAGACGCCGGGGGCAGGGGGCGAGGGAGGGCGATTCTGCACGGGGAGGTCGAACGAAACGAGGGACAGAGAGACGAGGAGGAGCAGATAGCCGAGAGGTGCTGGACGCGAAGAAAGAAGAGCGCGGGACAGAGAGAACGCGAGGAAAAGGAGGGGTAGGGGGTGGTAGGGGGCAGTGTGGCGGGTTCGACGGCCGGCTGGTGGCCCAGTGACCGGGACCGGTTCCCTCCGCGGTTCCTCCTTCCGCCTTCCTTGCAAACGCACAACTGCATCATCTCGACTCACCTCCGTGGTCTCTCTCTCCTCTTTCCTCGCTCCTCTTCGTCGACCCGCTCCCATGCTCGCCGGCCCCAGCCTTCCCTCGCTTCGGTCTCTTCCTCTGCATCTTCCTCCGCGCTCGTTCCTCTCGCTGTGAGCGCGCTCGTCCCTCTCCTTCGCTCCCTCGCCGCCGTCTCTCTCCGCCGCGTCGCCGTCGTCGTCGTTCGTTCCTTCTTCGACGCGTCCGTCCACCTCCTCATCTTTTTCCTCCCGTTCTCCTTCGGCTTCTTTATCAGCGGCTCTGTTCTTGTTGTTGTTGCTGCTGCTGCTGCTGCTGCTGCTGCTGCTGGCACTGACGTCAACGTCCTCGGCGTCTACGTCGATCACGCGAAAGCGCCGCCACACGCGCGAAACGTCCCGGGACTCCTCTCCCCGTCCTCCCCCTTTCATACCGTGACCCCTCGCGTACTCTTCGTTCTCCTTTGGCTACTATAATGGCAGAGAGTATTTTGTTCCCTTCTCCGTTTCTCCTTGGCCGGGTTCTCTGCCCACGGCAGCCGGTCTGTTCTCACCCTTGCCGATCACGCCGGCCGGCCCGCAGACTGCACCGCCGCCGCCGCCGCCGATCCTCTCCGCGAGCGACGAGCACGCGAAGAGGTCACGACGCGCGCGAGTTCCCTCTTTCATTCTCTTCCTCCTTCCTCGCTCATCCAGTGATCGGGCGGCAATAGCCCGGCCGGACGCGACTATTTATCCCACGCATTCCCGCGTCCGCGCGCCGGAACCGCGGGCCCCGCGAAAGGGCGCTAAACGAAACGACACGATTATCCTCGGGTGCTCGTGACGCGGGCACGGTCGGCTGCCCTCAGTCAAGGGCTTGAAAGGAAAAGTAGTTCTATGTCGAAGAGGGAGACGGGGCGGCGGAGAAAGAGGCGAACGCCGGTGGAAGGTGAGAAAGAGGCCGAGGAAGAGGGAACGAGAGCCCGAGGGGGAAAGGAAGTGAAAGTACGAGAAGGCTGCTGCTGGTGCTGGTGCTGGTGCTGGTTACTGGCGCATCCGAGATTTCGTGCTGTCGTTCCTCTTTCGTCTCCTCAACTTCTTCTCTCCTGTCCGCGTCCGCCCGTGCTCTCCCCGGCTCGTGCATGCAGCGCCGATAATTTGTCGGTTCGCTCGTAACGAGCTGAGAAACCAGGAAGAGCCGGGCCGCGCGGGAGGAAGGAAGAATCGGTGCACGCACTCGCTCGCTCGCTCGTTCGCCCGAACGAACGATGAACGACGCGATGCGGGCGTGTATGCATGTGTGTACGATACCCGGCCGCGTTCGTACACGCTTCTATGGGAAGGAAAGTGATTTTCTTCGCCGAAGCACGCTGACCCCGAGAACAACGCGGCGGCAGCCGGAAATCGGGATTATGCAACGATCCCTCTCAACCGTTTCTTCTACTCTTCGTTCGTTTCCTCGTCGCGCCGGACTGACCCTGATGCGATGGCCAGCCGCTTCTTGCAACACCGGCCGTATCAATTATCGTCTATTCATCGGCTGTGTCCCGCGGAGGCGGGATCGATTCCCTCGCGCGCCGTAAGACCGTTTTACCTCCTCGCTCGCGCTTCTCCAACGCGTAATTAGAATTCACAATTGATTCTCATCGCAGGGGCTGATTTTTTTTTTCCTCCGTTGAAAAGGGAGCTGCCGCTCGGAAACATTTTACAACGAATTAATATTTCGCATCCGTTGCGGGGATTCCTCGGCAATAAATTGTCACGGTTGAAGTTGCCCGTGGCAAAAGTGAATCGTAGGGATATATCGCTGATGAACGAACGAACGGACGAACCCCGGAGCCCATTGTTCCGGCGTGTGTGTCTCTTCCCAAGCCCCACTGGATACGCGAGCGCGATTATTACTTTTCAAAGTGCGCGCGTGTAACGAATTCGAACGTGTACCTCCTCCTCAGGCTTCCCCGCCGGATTTCCAGCGTTACCAAGTTCGCACGAGGAATGCCCGCGCGCGACCGCGGTATCCCATTCCCAAACGGCGGAACCCCACGAATGAATTATCATTCGAGACAATAAAATCATGGTTTCATTAAAATTAATTTCATTCCGCTTAGCCAAATTATTCGAACGAAACGTAACGACGCGTTTCATTAGGGAAGTTGTCGCTTTAATAGCGATTATTACACTATTATTGCTTATCTCTCATTTTCAAGGCTACGGTTTTACCTGCTTTGGATGTGTAAGAATCGGCGATTTTGAATTATCTTAACATGGGAGAGGACCAGGAATTGGAATGGCAGGGGACGTCGTCCAAAAAGAAGACAACGGCCGCGGACCAATGATGTCTTCGTGAACGGGCTCTCGAAGTAGGTGAGCCGGCGTCCGGGCAGAAAAGAATGGAGCTGGATCGTGCGGACTATTCGTGGGCAACGCGTTAACGGTAAATTCCCTTGGCCGAATCTGCTCCTAGCTGTCTCGAATTTATTCTCGGCCTCCTTCTTCTCGATCTTCATTTCGCCAAAGGAGGCCAGGACCGATTCCTGGAAAGTCGCTCTGGCTCCTGGCAGGAGGAGTCGCGTCGCGACGGGTCGGCCCTCGAGAAAGTCACGGGACCACGTCGAAAATTCCTGTGCCAAACGGGACGTGACGCGAATCTCGTTTGGCCATCCACCGTGTAGCTTAGAACCGACTCGGTTGGAAGCCGAATCGATCAGGTTGATCGAACTTGATCATTGCCGAGGGAAACGAGTTAGAGAAGGAAACAATTGTGTCATCGTCGAAACGGCTCGGAGAATTCACGAGATCGGCTTCTCTCGCCCGGAATGTGATTCCCGCGTCGGTTCAACGCGGTTGCATTAGAAACTGACTCGTAATTAGCAGATATCCTGGCAGCCGTGATTCTTACAAACCTGTATCGAGAGCCGGATATATTGTATGGCAAATGGGAAAGCAGGCTCCCGTCAGCCTGGAACGCATTAACCGAAGAAATTATCATAGCGAAGCTGGTCGCTGACAAGAATGATCGCGGAACACTAAACGTCGTCTCGTGAACCTTGAGAAGATCGACTGGGCAACCGAATTCGTCGGTCAAACGATTTAGGCGATTAATTTTCCAGCNCGATCGCGGAACACTAAACGTCGTCTCGTGAACGTCACGTCTTGAGAAGATCGATTGGGCAACCGAATTCGTCGGTCAAACGATTTAGGCGATTAATTTTCCAGCTGGCCGAATTCGACGACCCGGTATTGAATTCATCCGCTTTAATCGCCGCTCACTTCTCACCGCTCCTCGCTGCTATCGGAGCGGCGGCAGCGAGCGAGCGAGCGCTTCGTTCTTGTATTTTCCGTCTGCTTATCCGGCGATCTCTCCCACTTAGCTTTCCTCCGCGAGCGAGCAAGCGTGCGTACTCTCGCGGATTCCATTCTCATAAATATTTGAAATTCGTAGCGCGCTTATTAATCGCGCGATTAATTAATCCCCTTGCGCGCGCAGGGACCACTGCACGCGTAATAACAGGGTGAAGCAATTCCCCGATACTCGCGCTCAGGAGCTTCCATTAGCCGTTCAAAGGAAACTCGCGTTGCTCCATCCACGCCTGTATAATATATGTATATAATACGCATGATCTCGGCCGCCTTTGTTCCGCCGACACTCATACCCAGTTCCTAACGCGGATAATTTATAATCGCACGAAATGGCTAGATCTCCGCGCGCGAACGCTCGCGGTCCGGATGACTTGTTCCCCGCGTGCACCGAGTCAGAGCTCTCTCTTTCTGCACGTGCTATTGACCTTTACGCTCAATGATTCGCCACAGGTTCGCGTCAGCCCCGAAGTAATTGGCCAAACAAATTATTACCCGTTGCGCCGTGCGAAATCCCGGTGTCGTGAATTAAACCCGGCGATTAAATTTGGCGATCTGTTCGACGGCACTTGACTCTTCCTCCNAACATTCATTCTCATACACAGACGATATAAAAAAAAATTAGAGCGATCTTTAAATACAAGCTCATGATTNCCCGAGATGCCTCGTTGAAAACCAGCCGTATACTCGTCGCTCCGAGAACAATGTTTTAGAAAAAAGCAGCTTTCCATTAACTATTTTCGTTCCAGTCTTTGTTTACCTAGGATTCTCCATATTTTGCAAAGTCAACATCGACGACAGATACGCCACTATTTTTATCCCACTGAAATTGATAGTTAGCGTCCATGTAAGTAAATCTCGACTTGGGAACGGTTGAAGCATGATATATTCAACAGTCCCCTTTGTCAAAGACCGACGTCCTTTGCCAGGGTAGGCTTACACACGCGCGGGCACCGCGAGCGCGGCATTCCCTACCAACAATGGCGGGATGAATTTTTTATAGGCAATCAGCTTAACATAAGTACCGCGAGAAGGCATTAATAGCAGATTAAAAAGCTTTTCCATTACAATGACGTTTAAAGCCTCATTTAGCCGGCCTCCATCCTCCCCTCCGCGGCCGGCACGCCNCGATTGGACGCTACGGATAAATCTTGAAGTTCGGCGAGTTAAAAAATGAAATGTAACAAAGGGCGATCTTGAGGGAATGGGGGGCACGTATGGGCGCGAAGAGCCGGGAAAACAAATACCGCTTCATTATGCATGCTAATGCCGCGAGAGGAATTCGAGACGGTGTCTGACGGCCGGCTAGGAACTCGAGTTCCTGCTCGATTAGTCCTGGCGACCGCGCGGAGCTTTCAGCGGACGCGAACCTTCCCCAAGTTCTTCCCAAGTCGCCGGAGCGAATCGCTGCCGATCGAAATCTAAAGAGACCGGCGGAATTATTCGATCGGTTCTCCGGGCCGCGCGCGCGCGCGCGCGCGGACGGACCACCGCGCCGACCGTACGCCGCGCCGGTGATTTACATTCGCCTCGGTAATTTATCTATTCTCCATCGACGCGACGCGTAGCCGCGGTACGTTCATTATCGAGTTTCCACGAATTCTCCTGCGAACCTGGTATATAGATTCTATCTCGCGCGCGCGCGCGCTCCTCGTGTTCCCCGTTTTCCTCGCGGAAGGACACCGGGAATTACGTAAGAATCCCGGCGTAGCCGAATGACGGCCGGAGACGCTAAACACCGAAGACAGCCGGATAGCTCGTAATTTATTGGCTTTCGTCCGACGGGGAAAGCTCAATGAATTTTCGCGTCGCCGTCGTCGTTACGAATTACTTTCTTGCCTTACAACGAGTCAAGTCGTCGACGGACGGGGACGACGGGTCACCGATAATCGTCACTCGACTGTTCCCCTCTTCTGACAGCGCGCGAATCACGTAGCACGGAAACGAGATTCTCGGGCTGGTTTCCGTGTCAGTGTCAGCGACTAGCTACCAGCAACGGGCCCTACCTATAGTATACGTCGGCCAGACACGGTGGACAAAGGCTAGCCGAAACGAGTCAGAAAACCGAAAAGGGTCCGCGGGGCGGAAGGACGAAGGGGGGACGGGGTCGAAGAGCGAAAAAGGGATGAGTTCTCGCAGCGAGCACCCAGTATACTCGTATACACATCGCGAGACGAGGAATCAGGGAACACAACGCACGGTGTGTCTGTTCGTCTCTCTGTTCCCTGGTCGCCGCACGCGTCGTTCGTTCTCTTTCTCGGTTCTTCTCGCTTCCCACCGGCTCCCTTCCCAAGCGGCTCGGTCGGCCGCGAGCCGCGAGTCCCGGCTTGGTCCGTGTCCGTCGCATGGTCCGCACGCTCCGTCCTCGTTCCCCGCGCGCGGCCCTCCTTCTCGCTCGCTCTGTGCAAAGTAAAGAGGAGCTCTGGCTTGGGTCGTTGGCCGCAACTCGCCGTGACCCAGTGCGAGTGCTAGGACATTGACTCTGCCATCGCCATCGCCATCCGCGATACCAACTTCCATCCGTCCCCAGCCCCGCGGCCCCCTCCGCCGCCGAGCGGCCCTCTCTTCCTCTCTGCCCCTTTTCCACTTCCTCCGCGCCCGCCGCACGCTCCAACTTAGCCACCTCCCCCGCTCCCGTATCGCCATACCGATTCCTCTATACCTCGTTCGCCGTTCGGTTTGCACCGACGACGACTCGCGCGCGCGCGCGCCTCTCTTCTCTTTCGTTCGCCTCTTTTCTCATCCTCCTTTCCACGGCCTCTCCTCTCCTTCGTCCTCTTCTTCTTCTTCTTCTTCCTCTCGTTCGACTATCTCCCGCGTTCCTTCGCTTCCTCCTCCTCCTCCTCCTCTCGCCCCCCGTTTCCCACCGCGCCGCGCCGTTTCATCTTGCAACTTTGCTCCTTTTCGACGATTTACTTCCTCCTCGCAGTCTGTGTCTCGCAGCCGACGATCGCCTGACCGAGACTGAGCCGGGCCCTTCCTTCCTCCAGCCGTAAGAAAGTCATTTGATACCAGGGATGTACTTACGGCCGAGGGTTTCAGCGAGATTAGATAGTCGCGTTTCGCGTCGGAGAGGAAGTTTGAAGGCCTGTCTTCGAAACCTGATTTTCTCCGTTTCACTTTCGCGGATGCGCGCCGTACGACCGAGGAGTCAAACTTCCTCTCCTCCTGGCCGGCGCGGAGCCTGGGAGGGACGAGGAGGGAAGGAAACGGAGGGACGAGCGCGAGGAAAGAATCGGCTTCTAATCGGCCGGGGCTAGAATGCGGGACCGCCGGGGCCAAAGTCGAGGGTCCCCCGAAGCGGGCGATTCGTACCAGGAAGAGGAGCCGTCCAATTAGGTAGCCGCCAACAGCGGAAGCCTGGCCAACTTCCCGATCGTAAAATATATCCATCCCGATAAGCGGCGCAGAGGTCCTGCGCTACGACTCCCCCCCTTCGGCCGGCGGCGTCCTAATGAGATGCACGGGAAAGGACTCGGCTTTCGCGTCACGTTTCCTCGTGCGGAACAACAGGCCTGGTTTGCGTATCCAACACCGAAACCGTGTGTGCCTGCTTTTCGTCCACGAGAGTCGAATTCTGGATTCGTCCGAGCGAGCCTGTTACGAGGTAACACCCTCTCCCCGAGAAAGGTTGCACGCTCCTCGCTCACCCCTGTCACGCGCGCCGGCATGATCGATGGAAGGAAACGCGTTCGTGAGGTTTTTTCGTGTTAAGCCTGCTGCGGTCGTTTTTTGCCCGTTCCTCCTTTCCCCCGCTTCGGTAAATATCAGGGGGGATGGCTTCGATCTCGATATTTGAGTTTGTTTCATCGGCCGGACTAATTCGTCGAGTTAACAGGAACAACTGAAACAACGACTCGAGCTGCGATTTATTGCTGCTTCAGGCTCGAGTTTATTTCACGAGATTTCTCTCTGTTTATCGATCTGAAATCTCTCCGTTTCCGCCCCCGGCCAGGTCTAAAAGGACGTCGATGGATCCGTGTGGCCTGACGATGATGCCGCGCACGTTCCCCCGGTTTTCCTCGGGTCCGGTCCACGCGTCCCGTTATGCATTTTCCCGGCGGGGGAAAGCGGACGACGGAGAAAGGCAGTCGGCGGGAGAAAAAAAGGGAAGAGTGAAAAAATGGTTGGCTCGGCAAAAAATCGATGCATCCTGTACGCGCCGGCTGACCTCTCTCTCCCGGTGGAAGAGTAGCGTTCGGGTAACGTCCGTCCGATCGGCCAGTCCGAATACTCACCTACTTACATATATACCCGTGTACTCGCATCCTATACCCCGTGCGCCCCCTCCCCGCCTACCGTTTTTTTTTTCTTTGTCCTCCCGCTTCATCGCGCCACCCTCTCTTTTCTCGTGGCCTCCTTTGTGCGCGCGCTCTCTCGCGTATTCGATTACGAGAATCTCGTGTTACGCGGCCGGTGGCGCGTGCAACCATCGAGCTGCATCCCTCGAAACGTCCTCCGAACTCCGGGATGCGTTCCGCTCCCGCCTTGCTTTAATTCCGACTGCGCCGGTTCGGGCATCGCCCCGGGACAGGATAATAGAGAATGGAATTGTCGATCCTCCCGGGGATGTAACAGATACCCGAGCTTCGCATGAATTTCAATGCTCGAACATGGATTTCAAAACCCGTCGAAACTTTGTGAATCGTTGATCGCGATTTTTAATCGATTTTTAATGAGCGAGGAATGAAGCAACGTCGAGCGGACGTTGGAAGTTGCGAACGCGTCGAACCGTGGCCGGGGTCCTCGTAAAAGACTCTCTTACGAGTTTGCGTACCTCCGAAAATAGCTACACAATCGGAACCGGTTCCCGTAATCTTCGCCGATTTGTGTAGGCCTACAATTTCAATAAGTAAACATCCTGTCGCGGCCACGTAATTCTCGCGTGTACAATTCCCCGCTAATTCCGCGGGAGAATCGGGTTACCGGTTGAACTTCGCGCGGATTATCACTTCGCCGGAATTCGCAGGCCTCTCACGTATACCCGCCGCTCCGAGGAGCGTGGCGCGATAAAAGGTGAAAGGAAAACGGAATTAATTCGATAATTTCGGTGCGGCTAAAAGGAGAAGCAGGAAGCGAATTATTCCTGGTAGGGTCACCGCCGCCTCGGTGGCTCTCGCCGGGTATAGGTGATCGTCGGTTACGGTCAAGGACTCGGGTGACGTCAGCCTCGCCGGTCGTTAAAGAATTTAGGTCAAAAAGTCACTGTTGTGCGTTCGCCATTCATCGCGGAACTCGCCGGGAGAACGACCCGTGTCCGATTTTACCGCGAACGTCCAACCCGTGGAACGAACACGCACATCCCCGGCCAGGAATCGGTTTTCAACGGTTACATTTGAATTGTAAATTCGCGGAATCGTCAAAAGCAAAGTCATCCTGTTACTGGGGCATTGGGCCCGGTCCTGGTTTCTTAAAAAAAAAATATAATCTCCGTTTGGTGCGATAATTACCGATCTTCGGAACCGAGCGTTAATTCCTGTAACTGGCTTGCAACATCCTGGGTAAATTTCTACCTCCATCGCTTGTTTTATCACTTTAAAAAGACAGAATTATTTTCACTGTTTTTCCAATTAATGCAAATTCAAAGGGAGGGAATAAAAATTAAATTTTCTGCAAGGGAAGTCAGTACTAACAATAGCTGTAATAGTAGGAAAGGAAATAATAGGACAAAGAAATGGTCAGCGAGCTCGTGAAAAGCGGCGTTAATTAGAATTCCGCCGGGCACATAACGTCGACATCTGATACACGAACGATCGCGCGGGTATAATTAGTGACAAGAATCGCTCGAAACTCGTAGTACGTCTGTATTCCGTTCCGTTGCGTTACGGAAGAACCTCCGCTGGGCTCGTCGGTGTTCAGCCCGTAGAAAGGTGGAATCAATTTGCCGGCGTACGATGTAAGAGAGTAGAATATAACGCTCGGCGATAGAGGCAGAGCGCGTGTTCGATTCAACGTGTATATTCTCCCCAGTCATCGTAGAAATCGATCAGTATGCATCTGGGAATCGATTTGCAAACCGTGCAGCCCGCTTTTTACGCATTTAAATTAAACGTGGAAACGTCGATATATTCCTGTCCGGGGAACGACGTCGGCCGATCAGAAAACTCTGGCAATGAGAGTAAGTACGTATTGGCCGTTGAAAGTCGGCTCTCTTAAAGGTTAATCCCCCAAGTGCACGTCGAAAGCTCTCGTCGCGTCTCGCTCGTGACTAGGTATAATTAACCTTTTCCCTGACACGAATCCATCGACTCGATAAAAGAGGAGCCGGAGGAGCCGGGGACAATAAATAGCCGAGCTCGCGGCTGACACGCCGGAGCCGAGGTCGCGTCGATCTCGCCGTTTTCCACTTCCACGGGACGGGATGTCGGACGGAACGCGGTGACGGACCGACGAGCCGCGGCGGAGGAGACAGTCGCGACGAAAGGCCAAGGGAGAAAGGGAAAAGAGGAAAAACACGAGGAGCACGTGGGCAGACCGACACCTATTTTCCTCGCACGCAGGGGTCACCGCGTCCCCCTCTATTCCTCGCCTTCGCTCCGTTCTTCTTCTTCTTCTTCTTCTTCCTCGCTCGCTACGTCCTCGTCCGTCGCCTGGTCTGGATAGTTTGCAACCCCCCTCGATCGCGGACGCCTCGGCTCGCGTACCACGAACCGCGGGTTACATAATTATTCCGGTCGTGCCTCGCGAGCGTTTCTTGGCCAATGGGACTGTGGTTCTATGGGACAGCGGACGGGTGTCCCCATAGAAGCCACGCCTCGTGACCCAGACTCCCACATAACTGTTCTCGAAACATCATCGGCAGTCCGAATGAATCGGCGACCGGCCGCGGCCGAGGAAAGAAAGTAGCTGCGCCGGGGCCGGCGGGAGCAGGACGGACGCAGGCGGAACAAAAAGAGTGCGCGAGAGCGCACGGCGGCGGACAGAAGGACGCGGAGGAAAGGCATCGGGAGTATTTATCAATTCCCGTGACGCGCCTCGCCAACGAGTCGCGCAAGTGTTCGAAATTAGACTTCCATCGCCGTCGCCACCATGTGTTTATATTGGCTACGACCGCCGATGCGTTTATGCGAGTCCGTCGTTGGACTTTCCATTGAACGCCTCCTTTCAGGAAACGATTCGGGGTCACCGTTCGATAAATTCGCGACAAAGATCTTCAACGAATGACAACGAAAATTGAATGTATATACATACATATATATATAAAAGGAGTAATTCCTACTTTCACCGAAACCTATGGCAACGGGAAGCGATATCGCGGAATTTCTACCGGCAGCTCTAACACGGGAATCGATTTATCAGTCGGCCGCGACAATGGCGACGTCGCATTAGTAGAAAGAGAGGGAGGGACGCGAGTAACGGCCGATACGTCTTGGTTCTCCTTCGCAGCCGGAACACTGGCCGTTTCGAGAATGAGAGGAACGTCGCGTAATCGTAGAACGTATAGATCAGGCCGGGGCAGGGGGGAAAAAACTGCCGCCCGGTGCGTGTATATGTATGTAAGGTAGGCGCATGCACGAGTGCCAACTGGCCGCGTAATGGCAACTCGGAGGTGTAGCTCGCCGCAATTCAAGGTCCGTGATATGCTGCCTCGATTCTGTTATCGCTTCCTAACCACCGCTCCTTACCATTGTTCGCTCGGCGATATTTCTCGAACGCCCCACCGCCGAGATATCGCTTTTCCGGGACGAGCGTCCTTTCTTCCCTCGCGAGGCTCGGCCTCGGTGACGCGTGGGTGCCACGCCCCGTCAAATTGTTGCTAACAAAATGCGAATTTCCCATCTGAAAATCGTACCTCTTATAATTAAGAATGGTAAGTTTGTTAGGATTTATGTCGGACATGAAAATGAAGAATGAAGCGAAATGTAAAAGCCCGAGACTTCTGAATATGCTGTGTATTATATTTATGAAGTTTCGAAACGGTGGGCACGCCGGCCACACGCCCGTCCGTCAAATTAGGGGATGAAAAATGTCCAGGGTCCACTTGGTGGCCAGTTGCCTGCCCGCGCGCCCGTCCTTTCATCTTTTTTCGCCACTTTCTACCGGTCACTCCGCCGGGGTATACACACAGTGGTAACGCGTGTCCCAAGGATTAGGGAAGAATACACGGCGCCCCGTTCTATGCGGGCTTTTTAGTTAACCGACTCGATTCAAGTCCCTCCTCGAGGGACGCCGAGGGCGGCTGTGTGAGAAATCGTCCGCCGCCGCCGTGGTGACAGATGCGAATGGACCTACGACGCGGCTAATTGCCAATTAAAAAGACATCTTTCGTGGACGGAGGCCGGCTGACCGTTTTTCCACGTCGCCACGGTCACCGGCGAACATCTGCATGTCCGAGTCTATTCAAATTTTCGGCCGGACTCGTTCGTCCATCATTCTTCGGTCAACGAGGCCCGCGGGGGCGGATTGTCCGGGAGAAACGGTCTTTAAAATCGCGTGTAGCTCGCTTTAGGAAGCAAAGGATTGAAAAGCGACGAGAGGAATAACGTTTCGGAACACAATCGCCGTCCGTAAGCGAGGACACCGACCGCGTTGTTCCTCCGTCCCGTCGAAGTGATTCTGCAGATGGAAGAAGGCGACGTCGTCTCCGAGCACGGTGACTGGAGCCGATGAAAGGCGCTCTGGCGATCGAATATCGCCGATAATTATTCCGCCTTCGGGAACGCGTGCGTCTAGACGAGAGAGATGCGCGTCGCGCGTGGGCCGCGGCCACCGACTTCCGGGTCTCGGGCGTCGATCATCTGGATCAAAAATCCGACCGTTTCCAGGAAGGAAACGACGACGCCGCGGCGGCGCCCGTGGCCGAGGCGTGGACCGAGCGCCATATGGGCAACAAACCGCCGATCGCCTTTTTTTCATTCTTTTTCCGTCACTTTCATCCACCCCCCTCCACTTTTTTCCCAGCTTCACCCGGTGGAAACCAGTTCGGTGCAATGCGAGATATACAAGAACCCGGAAGGAGGCCTCCTCTTGTTCCTCCCCTGTCTTCGACGGCCGTGAAAGGGTTCTCGAGGAAGCGGTGGAAACAGCTGCCGCGACCCCTTTTCCACGCGGAAGAAATGGATAGGAACGAGAAGAGCAGCGGGGACGATCGCCTCTCGTCTCGAGGTACACGCCTTTCTCCCGGCCTATACTATGCGTTTCCTGATCCTTGCCGGTGGATTACCGAGACCCAAGGAGTCACGCGTCGCGTGCCGCGGCACGTGACCCGCTCGCGGTGCGCACCGTGCGTCGATCCCCGGTTTATCAAGCGCCCATCAACGAGAGTCCGTCCGAACGATCTCGACGTTCATTCATGATAATCATGCCTGCGATTTGGAATTCAAATAACTCGTCGATCGCTTGAGAAACTTCATCTATTCATTGTTTAACAGAAACACGTGTCCGTCTCGTGGAATCTTTCAGAAAAGATAATAAACGTTCGCCAGCAATATTATTTCTTGAAATACAATAATGCGTTATCTGAAGTATGATCGCGCAACGGATTCTTTCGTCCGCGAAACGGGGAACGCGGAAGAGTCTCGCGACCGAGAGGAGACACAAAGAACGTCATGCGTGGCTGGTCCCTTTCCCAGTAAGAGTGGGTTAAGGCCCAAGGTCCTGGCGTCGTCTCGAAGGCGATCCCCCGGATGCGAAGAATATACAGAGTCAGTCCGACCTACAGAGTGACTACCTTCCAGCTAACTGTACCTGCGCTCGTCGCGTCGCGGCCACATATGTACGTACGTCCTCATCCGAGCGGTTTCCGCCAACGCTCTCGTACCCGGCCGCGCGCCCGAGCCCGTATCGAGCATCTGCCCGCCGTGTAAATACGTCCCCGCGTCTGGAAGCGGCCCGGCCGGCACGCGTCCGTACGCGCGCGATCACGAAGACCTCCATTTACGTAGGCAACGTACACGCGTGCGAGGGCCTGAAAGAAGCGTGGCTCGCGGAGATATGGGCCCGTTACTTCGGGGGGGTGTCGCGCGCGCTGGAGCCAGTTACCGTGTTACCGCAATTCAGGCCACAAAGTCAAAATACAGTTAGGCCGCGGCCGCGTGCGAGCGCGATCGGCCGACGAGAAAAGAAGTCCGGCTCCGCGTCCTCCTGTGTCCGCGCCGCGATTACACGCTCCGCGCTCGCAGCCCGCGACCTCGCGGCGCTGCATCCGGCTGTAAACCCAGTTGCACGCACCGCATCCTCTCGCGCGCGCGCGGGACAGAAAGAGGAGGATCTCGCTCGCGCTACTCGCTCCTACGGCTTATCCGCCGACTGACCGATCGTGAGAAACCCGCCGTAAAGGAACCGGCTGTCCGATACAATGGGTTACCGTTGCTCGACTCCTCTCCTGGCCCTCTCTCCTCCCGCGCCGCAGCCGCCGCCGCNCGCACCGTGCGTCGATCCCCGGTTTATCAAGCGCCCATCAACGAGAGTCCGTCCGAACGATCTCGACGTTCATTCATGATAATCGTGCCTGCGATTTGGAATTCAAATAACTCGTCGATCGCTTGAGAAACTTCATCTATTCATTGTTTAACAGAAACACGTGTCCGTCTCGTGGAATCTTTCAGAAAAGATAATAAACGTTCGCCAGCAATATTATTTCTTGAAATACAATAATGCGTTATCTGAAGTATGATCGCGCAACGGATTCTTTCGTCCGCGAAACGGGGAACGCGGAAGAGTCTCGCGACCGAGAGGAGACACAAAGAACGTCATGCGTGGCTGGTCCCTTTCCCAGTAAGAGTGGGTTAAGGCCCAAGGTCCTGGCGTCGTCTCGAAGGCGATCCCCCGGATGCGAAGAATATACAGAGTCAGTCCGACCTACAGAGTGACTACCTTCCAGCTAACTGTACCTGCGCTCGTCGCGTCGCGGCCACATATGTACGTACGTCCTCATCCGAGCGGTTTCCGCCAACGCTCTCGTACCCGGCCGCGCGCCCGAGCCCGTATCGAGCATCTGCCCGCCGTGTAAATACGTCCCCGCGTCTGGAAGCGGCCCGGCCGGCACGCGTCCGTACGCGCGCGATCACGAAGACCTCCATTTACGTAGGCAACGTACACGCGTGCGAGGGCCTGAAAGAAGCGTGGCTCGCGGAGATATGGGCCCGTTACTTCGGGGGGGTGTCGCGCGCGCTGGAGCCAGTTACCGTGTTACCGCAATTCAGGCCACAAAGTCAAAATACAGTTAGGCCGCGGCCGCGTGCGAGCGCGATCGGCCGACGAGAAAAGAAGTCCGGCTCCGCGTCCTCCTGTGTCCGCGCCGCGATTACACGCTCCGCGCTCGCAGCCCGCGACCTCGCGGCGCTGCATCCGGCTGTAAACCCAGTTGCACGCACCGCATCCTCTCGCGCGCGCGCGGGACAGAAAGAGGAGGATCTCGCTCGCGCTACTCGCTCCTACGGCTTATCCGCCGACTGACCGATCGTGAGAAACCCGCCGTAAAGGAACCGGCTGTCCGATACAATGGGTTACCGTTGCTCGACTCCTCTCCTGGCCCTCTCTCCTCCCGCGCCGCAGCCGCCGCCGCCGCCGCGAGATTTTACCGAACGATCCGCGTCCCGGCCGCTCTCGCACTCGGTCAACCCGCTTCCCCGGCCGATTTGCATACGTATCTCTGCAGCATCGTTGCACCGGCTAACTGTTATCCCGCCGATCTTCGGCCCCTCGATAAACATCGCGCTTGTGATCGACCGCGCTTTACGATTCTCTCTTCCGTTCGAACTTTCAACCGCGGAACAGTCTCCGAAATTGAATTTTGCCTGCGAGGTTCCGAGCAGTATAGCGGGTTCTGATTTTGAGGGAAGTAGGACGGTCGTTGTTCGGTAACGCTAATAGATCGGAGTGGCGGTGACCGCGGACCTTGACACTATAGATCAGGGCTGGGGAGTCCGATAGTTAGTGCACGTTACCGCGGTCAGCTGAGGCCCGGTTCACGTGACGTTTCTGCTTACTTACCTACTGCACGCACCGGTCGTGGTGTGCAAACTGCCGTCTCGTCGCGGTGAAACGCGCTCGTAAATTTCAGCTATCGGGCCTCGAATCTTGCGTTACGTTTCCGAGCCGAAATTCCAGACATGATTAATAATAGAATTTGAATTGTTACGTAATTAATTACTAAGACGATTTCTTAATCACGTATTTATAATTCTTATTAAGTTTTCTAGGCTCGACGCATTAACGTGTATTTCCCAACGGATTCATTTTTTGTTCGATGACTTTTGACTACGGCTGTGTATGCGCGCCTCCGGTTAGACTCATATTCACGCTTTGTAGACTCAGTCAGCCGCGCGCGGAGCTCCAAAAGCGAGTGCCACCCACGGTCATCCCGTCCAACCGTGAGAAATCACGCGAGGAGATTCATCGTGAAGGGACCCAGAAAAGGGGTCCCGGCGAAGGCAAAGGAGGAGAGCATAGAGAAGGAAGCCTGGGGGCCGGCCCGACGCAAGATTGCAACACTCTCCGGGAGCTGGGCATTCGGGCCATCCACGTGTATAGCCCTTGAATTTTCAGAGTACGGAGCATGCACGCGCGGTTGCTCGCGACCGTGTACCTTCTTTCCCTTCCCTCCGTGTCCTCTATACACACTGCTTCGGTGAGCACCGAAAGGCGCCCTCCTCTCTATATATATCTCTCTCTCTTTCTCTCTCTCCCCGTCGCGCCGTTTCGTTGACCCACCGAAATCCGCTCGGAAAGGTGGGAGGAAANCATCTCTCTCTCTCTTTTTCTCTCTCTCCCCGCCGCGCCGTTTCGTTGACCCACCGAAATCCGCTCGGAAAGGTGGGAGGAAAAAAAATTTTCTCAGTGTCCCACGTGGCATTCCACGCGTGCACGTCGCTTGAGCCGACGACGCCAGAAGGAGGAAGCGAGGCCAACGCCCAATTCGCAACCTACGGGACGCCCGTAGTCAACGGGACTGGAATAGTCCTCCGGGAGTGGGCGGCCCGGCCCCGAGCGACTAGTCCTAGAACGGACAATTGTTTGCCCACTGTCTCTCGCGGGAGGTTAACGACACCCGGCCTGTCGAAACACTCGGCTGAATATAATTTCGTGGCACCACGGGATCACGCTTCTTTCCTCACCGCCCACCGACACCTCTTCCCTATACGTGTCCTCGCTTCCTCGTTCTCCATCAAAAATATACGCGAATTTCATGGTCCCATGTTTCAATCGTTTCATTTTTTATGAGACACAGGGTGTCCGTCGGAGCGTGGGCAGAGCGTTAGAATTTTGCGGATGACGAAATTTGTATTTTTTTATACTGAAGTCACGAGGCAGAAATAGTGCTTAGTATAATTCTGGTCGCGAGTTGTATTCGACTCGCGAAACTGGGTTTCGAAGGGAGAAGGAAAGGTGAAACGCGTCTTTCCCCTGGCTCGCCCGCTATAAATAATCGTTGAGTAATGGTCTGGTGTAATTTCTTTATGAATGACATACCGGTATGGTGAGCGGAATGCCTTAGCGAGACACGGTACACGGAAGAATTCAATTTTCGAGGACGTTACGTGACTGCGTTACGAACCGCGCTCGCATCCATCGGTATGTTTGGATATGAATTTTTTAGCAGTTTCGCCGCGATAATTGACGTCGCCTGTCCGGTCCCGACGGGACGGTGCAATGTCCTTTTGTCTCGGAACTTTGTTCCCCTTCCCACTTCGTCCACCTCATTTTTTACCTCATATGGAATTAAATATTCTGTCTCATCAGTTTTTGTCGCGTGACGATCGAAATATCGAACTGTTCTGCAACGGTATATAAAGGATTCCAATGGCGAGCGGCGAAGTATTACAAAACGAAAGTAAGAAAGTCCGCGCGGCAAGAAAGGCCGAGAGAAAGGCAGAAGTGGCCGGGCTTTTCATTTCCACGGAAAATCCACGGGGCCGTTCCTATTCTTCGTTTTACCTTTCGCCCAGGATGCCGGTAACAGGACGGCGTATCCGGTCGATATCTCGGGCGTGTTTACGCGAGGCGGTGGTGGTACACGCGGCGCGGCAAGTCAGCCGTGGAAGAAGAAAGCTCCGTGAAAGTCCGCGGTCGCATCGGTTCTCAACGGCCGGTGGTGAAACGAGAAAGGAGGAAGGGTTGCACTACTTACTGCTGCATGCACTGTGCGCGGGTACCCCACTCCGCGCCGCCGCCGCCGCCTGTTCTTGCACGCCGTGCGTCTCCCTCTTCGCCGAGGCGTGTGTGCCCGAGCAAATGTGCCCGCGAGGCACCTTGACACTGTGCCAGTTTCGCTAGACTAGACGACGATCCCTTCGCAAGGCGTTCGTTCTTTCCGCAGTCGCCGACGGAGCCGCGAATTCATTCACTCGCGTGAGATTCAGCAACGAATAAAAATCGAACGACGGGAAAGATCGAATGCTATCGATTCGAATGAATTGTTTGATCGACGACGTCGACGGCTGCTCGACCCTGTTTCAGCTGCACATCGCGCGTCGTGGCCGCGTCGGCTATAAGCGCACGCGCATCGCTCGATCGAGATTCGACTCGCGTGCCGATCACGCGTTCGAGCCGATCGACCGGCTGCACGCACACACGCACTCGCAAACCCTGCGTTCCGCGATTCGCGCGTTGCACGCGACCAAGCAAAACGTCTTCTGCATACGTGCATACACGCGCGACGCGCCGCGCCAGGATGCAAATGCGCGTCCAAGTCGCCACAACAGTTTCGCGTGCGTGATGCGCCGGGCTGACACGGCGCGACGCTTCTTAACATCCTGTGCCGACGATTCATTCTTTAGGTTAGAGATTACTAGACGAATTTCTGGTCTACGAACGGAAATCATTGGTATTAATATGAAGGTTTGTTATAATAATGAGCGGGAACAACCTTTGTAAGAATAACGCGCTGAGTTTCTGCAAATGACAAATTAAATTTATTGTTTAGACTATTTACACTATTTATAAAGAGGTCGTACTTGCAAATGAGAGTAACGACATTTAATGTTGTCAATTAAGATCAGTTCCAATCCTCACTGTAGGTAATCCTTGCACGCCTTTATTAGTACTAAATTTGCGTTCGTTAATTAATTATTGCCACGTGTCGAATTCTCTCATGTCGAATCTAAAAAGGAAGTGTCGAAAAGCACGGCAATATTCAACTTTAAGGAATACATTTCCTTTACATGGAGAACTATTATAATATAACAGTAATTAGGATTGTAAGAACATAAAAATAATGACAGGGCATTGAAGTTTTAATTGTTATTAGAAATTACATTAATTAAAGGCTATGCAAAATTTTATTTAGAATTGTTATTTCATTTATGAAAAAATATGAATGCTACAATACCAGAATTTTGTAATTTTGTATTATTCTTAATACATGATTTTAGGATATTTTAAGGGGTTAATCTATTCTAAGGGCAAAAAAGTATAGGCACATTTTATGATTTGAATTTTTGATCTACGAACAGAGTTAAATGGTATTATATGGACAACTATTACGATATAACTGTAATTAGGGTTGCAAAAACGTAGAAACAATGACAGAGCATTGAAGTTTTAATAGATTACATTTATTAAATATTACATTAATTAAAAGCTATACGAAATTTTAAACAGAATTTATACTTCACTTATGAAAAAATATGAATGCAACCATAACAGAATTTTGTAATTTTGTATAATTCTTAATATAAGATTTAAGAATATTTTCAGGAGTTAGTCTACTCTAAAAGCAAGAAAATATAAGTATATCTTGTTATTTTTTTAAAGCGAAATCATTAAATAAATCGGAATTACAAAATAGGCTTTTTATTATACACATAATTAACTATACAAAATTATTTTTTCAAAGCGATTGTTTAGCATTTTAGAAAAAATGATAATTATAGAGTAATAAACTTGATAAAACTAATCAACTTGTTTTTCTCAGTCATAAGACTCAATTAATTGCTTCAAATACTGGACACAGCTTTTGATTACATATTTTAACACTAGAACAACCGATCTCTTTTTATACATGCTTTTCTTCATTTAAAACCAGTCACTTTGACTTGGTAGTCCTAGCATTAAACTTTTGGCAGAAAACTTCCAGCTCCCTAATTGCCATCAACCTAAAGGAAATCTGTATAAAAGCGCTATTCTTATTTATTTATTGCGTCACAGTGATTCGGTGTCATTAATTCCCGGGCTTTAAATTATAGTAAAACCTTGTAATCGGTTTTAGTAAGTAGATAAAGAAGCTTGATTCACGGCCGCAGACAGAAGTAATGGGACTCGAATTTCTGATGCGTGGCCAATTTGATTGACGACGCGATTGCGATCGCTTGAAGTTTTGCATCGATTACGAAACGGATTAACGAATTAAAAGAAATTTGTTCGGGGGTAAGTATACGGCCGTACGAGTCGCATTAATCATTTCCCCTTTGCCATTGTGAATTCGTATCCCCGATGCGGTGTTGTTAGTTTTATGGGAACGGTGTAAGCAACAGACGTTGAGCTTGTCCGATGCGGAGATAAATGGTCCGGGCACGAGAACGAGAGGATGCTTTTAGTGCGGTGGACGTGGATGAGAGGATGAATGTGACGAGCGTCACGTAACACTTTGCCAGCCGAGTCGGGGATGATTAGCTCGGTAATGAAACGGTGGAACAAACTAATTACCGGGCTGGAACAGTTCCATCAGCGTGAAGCGCGGCAAGAATTATGTTTCGAGAAATCAGAGCGGCCGGTTCTAAAATAGGAAACGCGTCTAGTTCCTCCATTTGCTAAATGGCTTCCGTTCCCGCGAAAGCGATCGGGGCTTTCTCTAACCCTTCCCGCGCGCGCGCTCGCGCTGAGGATGTGTAAATAAATTAGCGGGCTCCATTATTAATGATAGCATTGGCCGAGGCTGATTTACGCGACAGGTAAGAGCGGCGAACAAGGTGAGGCACGCGTGCAGCCGTGCAGCCCCGACTGATTTCACTTTCCCCGACGAACAACCAACGGCCTGCACCTCTCTCTCCTCTGCATCTCACTTCCGTTCTCTCCTCTCTTTCTCTCTCTCTCTCTCTCTCCCTCTCTCGCGTTTTTTTTTTTCCTGTCCGCACGGGGAAAGTAAAGGAGAACCGTCGTCGGAAACGGAGAGAGCGTGTCGGAGGTGCTAAAAATCAAATCGCCTAAGGCTTCCTTTCTTTCACTCGGTTCCGATAAACCGAACTTTCTTTCTTCTCGTTGCATTTCCGTTCGACGAGAACGAAACGAGGAAAACCATCAGCAATTCGTTCGATTGAATTTTTCTAGCCTGTAATCCTACCATCGATAAATCGCACCGAGGAAGCGGATCGAGACGCGTGCCAGTGGCCTCGATCGTGACACGATGACCGCATCCCCCGGAGAGTTGGGTCGAGCGTGCAAACGCCGCCGCCGCCGCCGCGGCGCGCCGCGCCGAAAGGCTGCCCGTGATTCGTGAGTTCAATGCTCCGGGTTCGGTTTTCGGCTCGAGCGATCAGCCGCGGGAGGAGGATCGCGACGCGTTAGCAACCCTTTCCCCCCTCCCTCCCTCCGTATCGCGCTGTATCTTATTCCATCGTTGTTCCACGTCTCTCTCGCCCTCGCGCGTTCCTACCCGTCCCCGTCTCTCTATCTGTCTTCAGTCCCTAGTCTCTAGGTGAACACGCCGGGCGGGTCAACGCACCTCCAGTCTAACGAGCGACTTAGCCAACCGGTCAACCTATCCAATCTGCCTACCTACCTACCCATCTACCTACTTATCGTCACTTATTCACTAACTCCTCCGAGGTCCCACAGCCCGTGGAGCCCGAAATTGGTGAATCAGGAGCCGCGCCGAGCTCGCCTCCCACTCCTCCTCTCCTCTCTCGACGCCTGACACGCTCCAACGAATTCGCAAGGTGAGAACACAGGTAAAAAAAAAGAAGAGGAACGGGGAAGGTAGAAAATCGGAGATGATAATTCGTCGGCCTGTATCGGTGGACTGCCGCTTCGGGTCACTGATCTGACTGATTTAATTCGCGAGATACAGACGGGTCAATCGACGACGGCGCGGCACGGAGCGATCGGCCTGTTGAATCTGGAGTCCCTTCGCTTTGTTCGAGACGATCGGTTGATTTTCGCCCGATATCGGGCTAATGATACACCACAAATCAAGCCTGAATGTACATAAGTGGGCACAGTTTGTCGATAGATAATCTCGGCGATAAGAGATCTTCGTTGAAATTACGAAACAGGAAGTGGATACTATGACGAATCGACGGAGAACGTACGCCGGATGGAATATCGTGTAGATTACCTCTTCTACTATAAGCAATAATATTGGTAGATAGTCGAGCTCGACTATTTTTGGAGAAAGTTCTAAATTTAACCGGGCGGTGTTACTTAACGCGTGACGCGGTCATACATAATCAAAACTCTCCTGAAATATCCTTGGAAACTGGGTCCCAGCGCTGTGTGACTCATTCGCCGAGGATGAAATTCGACGAAGGATCAGAGAGCAGAATGGAACGAAACTTCGGCTCGGATGTGGCGAGTGTGTCCGGCTGGCGAGGCGTGTTCCACATTCTATCGCCGGAGAGCGTTTCTCAACGGCGATGACTCAGGCTTTCCGCGTTTATCCGGGTGCCACATCGGTCGCGAAAATTTTTCTCCCGACGTTTCGCGAAACCCTCGATGAAACATCGACGAGTTTCTAGCATGACAGGACTTCCGCAGGGCGAACTGCTGAAACGACAAAAAGGAAATCCGTCCGATTCAACGGAACTCGATCGCAATCGCGACATTTTTCTTTGCAAATTTCTCGGATATCGATCCGTGGTGGAAACGTGCTCTTTTTTTTTAGACGGCTTTTATCGGAAACGCGTTTCGCAGCGAAATTCGACCGAGGCTCAGCATTCTCGTCCGCGAGTTTGCGCCGATCGTCTCGGGACAGGGTGAACGGCCGACCTAGAGGCTGCGTCTTGCTTTGCTGGGAACGCCGGTTGATCTCTCGCGGAGTTTCGTCGACAGAGGCGGGAACGCGATTAAACAATTTAACGACGCTCATTACTATAATTAAACAAATCCAATCAGCCTTTCAGCTCACGGCTATACGAATTTGTATTTATATTAGCGATACAATTTTCTTTTTCATCGTGTCACTGTGTCAGAGCGAGCAACAAGTCAGGTAANCGGCTTTTATCGGAAACGCGTTTCGCAGCGAAATTCGACCGAGGCTCAGCATTCTCGTCCGCGAGTTTGCGCCGATCGTCTCGGGACAGGGTGAACGGCCGACCTAGAGGCTGCGTCTTGCTTTGCTGGGAACGCCGGTTGATCTCTCGCGGAGTTTCGTCGACAGAGGCGGGAACGCGATTAAACAATTTAACGACGCTCATTACTATAATTAAACAAATCCAATCAGCCTTTCAGCTCACGGCTATACGAATTTGTATTTATATTAGCGATACAATTTTCTTTTTCATCGTGTCACTGTGTCAGAGCGAGCAACAAGTCAGGTAAATACGTTTGGATTAAGTCGTACAAAAGGTTTCAGGCGAGCGGAGCCGTTCGAAGGATCGTTGTCGGGGCCGAGGATAATTGCACTCGAGGATTTGGTGTTCTTTCGAGTTCGCACTCGGCAGGAGACGAGCCGAGAGAGGCGGAGTGGTTAGGTCAGGGAGAGGAGCCTGGTGCAAAAATTTGCCACGCACATTGGCACAATCGCCTCGACAACTCGGGCGAGTGACTCTCCTTCTCTTTCGCCTAACCGTCTCTCGTTCCGCGATCCTCCAGCCCGTTCTCGCTGGCCTACGCTTTCTTCCGTCTCGGTCCGTTCCCCGGTCGAGCAATCGCTCCGTCCCGGTCCGTTTCCTTCTCGTCCTCCCTCGCCTTCGCACCTTTCCACCAACGTCACCCTCTCCGCGTCCTCTCCTCTTCCGCAATGCCTCTCTCTCTCACGTCAGCGGCCCAAGAGGAGCTCCGCCGCTCCGCTTCCTCGCCCCAGCCGTCCTCTTTCTTTCGCATCCTTCTCCCGCGGTGTCTTTCACTTTTTTCCCAAGCCGCTCGCTAGTGGAGCAGCTCGCTCCCAACTTCCGAGTCCTTCGACGACCTAGGATCACCGCCGCGCCTCGCCGAACGATTAAGATCGCCCCGTACCTTCTTACCGCTCCTTTTTACCCGCGTCTTCTTCTTCCTCCTCCTCCTCCTCTCGTGTCCAATTTACTCCCCTTCGTTCTTTTCCACCGACGGGACACCTTGTAAATCGTCGCGGACATTCTTCAGCTCGCGGCGGCACGCGAAACTTCCTGATCCGGACCGTTTTCCGCTCCGCGAGGGAAACCAGGCGCACGAGTCACGTGCGCCGACTTTAACGACCGGCGAATTAGGTAACGAACGTATCAGCGTTTCCGGAAGAAAGAGATTGCAACCGAAAACGCGTCGCCCGGGGCCGTTCCGTCGTTAAGTGCCTAACGACCTCGTGCATCGCCGCCGCGGCGAGACCGAGAAAGCGATTCGCGCGAGTAGAACGTAGTAGGAAGTCGGGCATAATTAAAAGCTTTTCATCGACAATGTGGAGCGAATTAGCCGCTCCTCTCTGAAGGGCTCCTCCGGCCGCGAGTAACCGACCGTGATTCTTCGCGCAACGCTGCGCTCCGCGCGGCGCGGTTTAATTAAGGCCGATTTATTTTGGCGCGGGAACATTTTTCTACACATCGAACGCCCGGTATCTTCGACGAGCCTCTCAGACCGACGACGCACTGGTTTACGGTCACACAGTTTTATGGCCGGTGGAGCGCGTGCATGCCTGCCGGTCAATACGAATCGACCTTTATCGTAGACGAGAGAGTCTCCGGTCGCGGGAGGCGGTGCATTCTCGAAAGGGACGCCGTCTTTTCGAAACTGGCGATGACGCAAACGGTTACGGATAAGCAGGCGACCTGTTCTTTTATTACACAATCGGTCGTACGCTTACGGCGCGTGTCGACGCGTGGAAGGCATCGTCGCTCGGCTGAATGAATGCACGCCGGCGTAGTAAAATCCGTATCAACAATGCAGATAGAAGCCGTTGTCTGTGGATTCTAAAGGACTAAGGATTCGCAAAATTAGTTGAAGTTTCGGCAGGAGGCGTAAAATATAAACTACAATCTGCTCACTTTAATGTGTATGACAGGGGTCAGGGTCGTGACGGATTATGGTCATAAATCCGGGTACAATTCGACCCATTGAGACTACTTGCTTGGGGAATTGTATGGGTAGAGAACTTTTCGTTTTTTGCTCTCTTGCTCTGTCACTTGCTTTAATAAGGATTTCTGAGGATTTGCTATTAATAAGGATTTCTGAGAATTTTCGTTTCGGATGGATTTTACCTATCGCCCTCGTAAATTTAAGGGCTAGGTTAACCTTGAACATTGAAGGAAATTTCGGTATATGCTTGTCACGTAAATCAAGTTAAATGTTCTATTTTACAAATAAATTTAATTAAAATTAATTGAAAAATGAATCAATCAAATAAATCAAGTAAGTCAAATAAATCTAAGAATCAAATGAAATAAATCTAAGAATCAAATAAAACAAATAAATCTAAGAATCAAATGAAACAAATAAATCTAAGAATCAAATTAAACAAATAAATCTAAGAATCAAATAAAACGAATAAATCTAAGAATAAAATAAAATAATTCTTATAAAAAAGCAATAATTTTAAGTTCACAGGATCTTAAAAAATTGGCAAACATGCGAAAACTAGTAAATGGAGAAATTGGCCTCTAGATAGCACATGACCAATAAACGAGTCAGTAGCTAATTAAAACGCAAAAATAATGACCTAATACTTATTTTTTAATTAACAACTTACTCTTTAATCAATAGCATAACACTTATATTTTTTAATTAATAGAAACATTTCATCCAAGTTCCTCTTTTTTCCCCTATAAAATACAAAAGTAAACTAAATAAACTTTGCAGAAAGTGAAAGTGGTGAACTTATTCTCCCTAGTACTTTTCATCCCTTTTTGCTTTTTTAAAATAATAACATTCTAAACTGACGAGGTGTCCGTCTACAGATCAGTATCCATCGGATTGCCCTAATCGCGATTTACATTTTCATTGAAAAAAAAAAAAAAAATGGCGTTAATGACAGCGTGGCGGCGCAACGAGAAGGTGCACGTAGCCGGCGAATCGAACCTTGAGGATGATCAAGTAATTTATGGCTCCCCTCCCCTCGCCGTTCTCTCTCTTACGCGGCCGTGCTCCTCTCGCGCTTCTCTCTCGCCGGTCTCAAGCTTCCCATGATCCCGTCCTTCTCCTTCTGTCCCGGTGTAGGTAGTATCTCTCGGTTAGACTTCGTAGAAGGACGCTACCCCTCCAAACTCCAAACGTCGAGAGCGGGATGCTGCCGCCGCCGCCGCCGCCGCCGCTGCTGAGGCTGCTGAGGCTGCTGCTTGGTGGGACGAGTACCATCGAGTCGTTCACCTTTTATCCCAGTAACACGAAGTCGTAGCCGCGAGCGACGACGGGCGACAAACTACAAACTGCACGTTCTCGCGGTATATGTATATCTACACGACCGATGCGATGCCAGTACCGTGCTTTATTTGTATCGGCCCGATCAGATGCCGGCGTGTACCAGTTGTCCTCTCTCCCCGTCCGGCCCCTCCGCCCCCCCTCGTCCCCGCGTGTTCTCAGTCCGTTAGGGTCTCGGTCTCGTTCTCTCCTCTTATTATTATTCCTCTTCAACGAGGTTCTCGCGGCTCGTAAAGTTCGCCGGACGAATCCGCGGGCCCTGCCCACTGAGTCGAATTGATGTCCCTACCGGGTCTCTCGTACGGGAGAGACTTTTGTCTCACGAGCCGAGGGGGTCAAAACGGAAGTGATTTACGACGGGGACCGAGGCCGTCCCGATCCCCGGCTTCCCGGGTCCTGTAAACTAATAAACGTGCCGCTGTCGTCAATGCCTTGTTATACTCTTTTGTTCTCCCGAACAATTAAATTTGTTTAATCTCTACGAATAATGTTTTTCAAGATTTAACAGTAACTCTATTGAAAAATTGAAGGACAGAGGGTTTAAGGGGCTCGACGAGCTATTCCTGGTTCCGCAACGTGGGACGTCGTTTCCTATGGTATAAGCCGTTTGGGGCCACCGGTCATTGTCTCCGCTGCAAACGGGGATAGCCGTAGCCTGTTGTCTTAATGGGGCCAGAACGGTAAGTGCGGTGGGCCACACCCTTAATCCGCACCGGCACTTAAGAATAGTTCCCGATGCGCAATAAACGCGCCTGCCGGGCCTCAATCCTTCTACGTATTCGAATAGCACGCCAGGCACGCGGCGACGAAAATCCGTCGGAGGTGACGCGTTTACGACGCTACAGNGTCGTTCACCTTTTATCCCAGTAACACGAAGTCGTAGCCGCGAGCGACGACGGGCGACAAACTACAAACTGCACGTTCTCGCGGTATATGTATATCTACACGACCGATGCGATGCCAGTACCGTGCTTTATTTGTATCGGCCCGATCAGATGCCGGCGTGTACCAGTTGTCCTCTCTCCCCGTCCGGCCCCTCCGCCCCCCCTCGTCCCCGCGTGTTCTCAGTCCGTTAGGGTCTCGGTCTCGTTCTCTCCTCTTATTATTATTCCTCTTCAACGAGGTTCTCGCGGCTCGTAAAGTTCGCCGGACGAATCCGCGGGCCCTGCCCACTGAGTCGAATTGATGTCCCTACCGGGTCTCTCGTACGGGAGAGACTTTTGTCTCACGAGCCGAGGGGGTCAAAACGGAAGTGATTTACGACGGGGACCGAGGCCGTCCCGATCCCCGGCTTCCCGGGTCCTGTAAACTAATAAACGTGCCGCTGTCGTCAATGCCTTGTTATACTCTTTTGTTCTCCCGAACAATTAAATTTGTTTAATCTCTACGAATAATGTTTTTCAAGATTTAACAGTAACTCTATTGAAAAATTGAAGGACAGAGGGTTTAAGGGGCTCGACGAGCTATTCCTGGTTCCGCAACGTGGGACGTCGTTTCCTATGGTATAAGCCGTTTGGGGCCACCGGTCATTGTCTCCGCTGCAAACGGGGATAGCCGTAGCCTGTTGTCTTAATGGGGCCAGAACGGTAAGTGCGGTGGGCCACACCCTTAATCCGCACCGGCACTTAAGAATAGTTCCCGATGCGCAATAAACGCGCCTGCCGGGCCTCAATCCTTCTACGTATTCGAATAGCACGCCAGGCACGCGGCGACGAAAATCCGTCGGAGGTGACGCGTTTACGACGCTACAGTGTCAATACGCTGTCCAGCGAGGATTAAAAGGGCTATAGTTCGCCGATGGCTCGTGTTTCGTGCCGGACCGGCCACGGAAGCCTCCGAGACGTTGGCTACCTTTGTTACAACGGGTCAAGCGTAATCCCGGACTCGGGAATCGGTACCCCCGACGAAATTTCATCCCCCGCGCCTGAAACTTGTCCCCAAATTTGCCTACTTTATCAAATGATTTATACATTTATTTCTTAAAGAGGGAAAAAAAACGTGCAAACAAAAAAATACATCCAGCAGAAATATTACTGAAATACAAAATTATTACAAAATAAATAAATTTGATACAAACGTGAAATGAATTAAGACACCAAATAGTGTTAATCTCATACTAGGTGTCGAATATTAATCATTTTCATGGAAGAATTTAGAAATATTTTTACTTTAGGTGCTCGAAAAATTTAATATCCAATGGTGGGGATGGGTACAGAAGTTTCACCGATTTCCCGACATTTCTGACCGGTGACGTAATCGGGCAGGCGTGTCCGGTCGATCGGAGATCTATAGCCTCCTATAACTAACGAGCTTCCTTATCGGGAGGATTAGGGCTGGAACGAAGGGAAGTCATAGAATTCCGGTTCGTAGGACGAACGCACAGAATGAGTCCGCTCGGGGCACGAGACGCCTCGATGATTTAATGCTCGGGCTTGTTTCCGCGCGTCACGTTTGCTTTCATACCAGTTCTGAATTTGTTTAGCCGGCAGCTTTTTTTCTACGGCCAGAAGAAGGAAACCGGCTAAAGCAATCTAACGAAAACGGCGCCGAGACAGGAAGAGGATTGTCAAGTTCGCTCCGATAAGGTTCGGTTCCCGTGGGGCCGCGCGAGCCGCGCCGCGCCGCTCGCTCGCTCGCAAACCGCGATAACGACGGGAATCGATTTTACTCCGAGGTCAATGAATCCGCAGTTCCGTCCGAGGCGCGAAAAATCGTCGAACGTGCGAGTAGATTCGGTTTCCCGTATCCGGAAACGGGATACGTGCCACCTCGGCGGGCTTTTTGTCCCGCGAGCAGGAGATCACCGGCGCGCAGGCGAGTGGAACGGAACGTAAACGTGGTTGCACCACCACCGCCCGAACGATACAAACGTCATCCTCGATCGGTCGTTCGCGTACGTGCCTCGAAATTCCATTTGAAAAGCGTGCGCCGCGAGTGGTGAATCATATCGAGTTCCGTGCCCGCGGGAGCAACGAGTTTACGTGTACATACATGGCACAGTTCCCACTGTTTTTCGTGCTTCACCACCGCGTGGAGAGTCGTAGATTTATTGCGACACGTATATGATTCAATCGACTCTCGAGCGACGTATACGTGGAATCGAGGAATGCCTCGATTTTCGTCGACGTCGTGGAAAGCGTCGGTTTCGCCGTGGGTTTTCCGAGTCTGTGACCCCCATCTTTTCGCGGTCCATGTCGTTCGTGAAAATCCGTATTCCGGTGTAAACCCGGGAGGAGCGTGCGGTCGTTCGGGAGCGTCTCCCTTCCCCGAGTGACCAACGAATCCTACTTTTCTCCCCACGTAGCCGGCCCGGGCCCATGGGCCCGGGCGCGTTCGTGGGGGTTGGGCTCGTCCCGGACGATATATCGGGGGAAATTTTCCGAAAGCTTGATCGGAGTGCCGATTGCCGGTGTAGCCGGTGGCGTCGACCAATCAGCGTTGCCCCCGGTCTGGCAAGTGGGGGCCAGCTAAGACTTAAGCGAAGCCACTCGCCGTCGAGCTGTCAGAGCTCTGTGGGGCACGGTCACGCACACAGCGGCTGGTCTGTTTCCCGATATTTTTCGTTTACCACCGTACGTAGACTCTGGATTTTCGCTAGAAGTCGTTACACGTTCCGCTCCCGCAGTGATCCGTCGACTCTCGCCAGTCTCCGATCGTCGGCCGTTGGAATCGGTGCGCCTTTACCTCTCTGTGCCCTCGTTCTCGATCTCGTGCCGCGGTTTCCGGGATTCCTCGCGAGTGTAACCCGAAACGCAGTCTACCCACTCGCGTCCAAGAGTTTTTCTGGCACAGCTCTCTCGCTCCGCACCGAGTGGAGCAAGCGTACGGCAGTCAGCCGAGAGAAGTCGAAGCCGGCCTTGATATCTCACCGTGGTTACCGGAAGGGAAGACATGGCTCGTCAGTTGGACCCTACCGGACAATACTGAAGCAGATACTCCGACCTCCGGTCACCCGTTCTATTCCTCGTTAGCGACAATCGATCCGATCGTTGACGCCATGGCATCTGGATTGGACCCCACCGGACTCTACTGAGCCAACAAACCTGCTGGTAGCAACCGATTCTAGCCGGAACGACAGCTAGAATCCGTAGTCTCGATTCCCGGTGCCGAGTTTTATTCATCGTTCAACGTCGATTCCTGCGAACATGGCTGGGCTCGATCCGACCGGTCAATACTGATCGCGAGGCGCGGAGGTAGGTCGAGGAGGATCGCGGACGAGGAAGTAGTCGAAAGAGATACGTCTGCCTACGCTCAAGGTCGCGACATGGCTGCTAGCACGGGCCTCGATCCTACCGGGCAATACTAAAATAGCCCTCCTACGATTTTCGCACCCGAAACGGGGACCAAAGCAGACGACGACGGCGGCGGCGGCGGCGGCGACGCAGACGACGCCGACAAGGACGCGGTGGTGAACCGAGGATGGGACGCGTGTGGGGACGTGAGGAAACCTCGACCTCGAATCTGAGGAGACCGGAGTGGAGCATCCACAAACGGAAGGGAAGACATCGTCCTGGGCTTTCGTCGGACGAGACTCATCAATGAACAAGCCGCCGAGGAGACTGCCACTGCCTGAGCCTAACAGGTGAGCCCGTTAATTACTCGATTCCCCCGCGTTCGTATTTATAGAGCGGACTCTGACCGGCTCATCGATCGCGGAATTCAACGCGTCCCTTTCCCTCGTTTCTTATCGCATCCTCTCTCTTTCTCTCTCTCTCTCTCTCTCTCTGTCGCACGGGTATCTCCTGTCCATAGAGAGTTGGGAGCCAATCTGCTCAGGCCAGTCGATAGATTTTTGTCGTCATCGATCGATGCGCTGATAGGAACAGGTTCATCCTTGTCCTCCTCCGTTACGTAATACCTGTTCTGACATATGCTGGCGATTTGGACCAGCGTTTATCAATATTCATGGTTAGAAAAATTCCTTGCCGATTCGCAATATTCTCGGGTCCACTCTTATCAAATCCCGAATGACGTAACAATCGGAAATTTTGTTATCAGCCGATCTTAACGGCGTAAAAGTTCGAGTCACGATTTAAGTTGATTTTCGTCGATTGGGCATCGAGTACTCTTGATATCTTCGGCAACGACACGATCGGATCGCGAGTATTGCGACTACTTGAACTTCTCTTTCGGCGGTCAACCCTCCCACCTCGTTCGTCCTCTCCCGTCTCCCTCTCGAGTCACCTCCACCACCTCTACCTTGTTCGGTTTAAGCCTTCTGCTCGCGGCCAGCTCGCTAAAAGAAGGGAGGATTCCTCTTCAAAGATTCGCTGACCCGCGCGTGACCGACGACTCAAAAAGAGGAGAGGGATCGGGTTGAGAACGAACGCATCGCTGTTTGATTTCTTTATACACATATACACGGCCGAGCAAGTATGCATTATATCCAATCCGGTGACATTCAGGCTTCGCTGCAGGTGAACAAATTTTTACCTTTGCATCATTTTCTCATAATATTTGCTTTAAACTAAAATATATAATAGAAAATACAAGCGATTTAAGAAGTCACTTTCGGTTTAGTGAATTATGTAGAATTTTGAGTGACAGAGTGACGATTTGTTCGGAAGTTGTCTCGTTGCGATTACGGAGCAGGTGCCTCGCCAGTCGGTCTAGAACGTTCACCTCTCTCTTCCCCTCTCCGTCGTGCCCTCGGTACAGGTACACGCAGCCGAATATGTCGTTGCCGGCGCGTAATTAGGGGAACTCCGCGGTCTAGGATCTCTCCTCTTCCCGTACATCATAGTCTTCGCTAGTCTCCTTTTACGGTAGCCTTTATGCATCGCGTCTTGGGAATTTAGACTTCGTCGTGCCAGCAGAGTCGGCGAGAGCTTAGAAACGTATCGCCTAAAAGCGGAATACCGAGGAGCTTGCGAGCGAGAACTGCGAAATCGGTTGCGAAGGAACGGGACCCTAATGGATTCGTCGTCCCTCGCGATGGAGGTAGTTAAAAGTCAAAGGTCGATCGCGGAAGGAACCGAAAAGCGGCGATCAAAGAAACGCAGGCACGGGTGCATGCGCCGGTAGCCGGGGGCTTTCGCAAAGTCACGAAATTAGTCTTGGTTCCATGGGAAAGACAAGACCCCGATAGTGAGTATAAGCCGAGGAGGCCTCTCGTCCGACTCCTCACATGGCCGAGTTCATTGACACCAGCTGAGTTTTGGGCATTCACCGTCCTGGTCGCGCGCGCGCGCGCTCACGATCGCGTCCTCCTCGTCTCGAATAAGCGATCGCGCTCGCTCCCTCCCCCGGCCACCAGCCGCGTTCCTCTCGCTCGAAAAACGATCATTTCCAAACCGGACGGTCTCCGGCGAGGAAATCGAACGAAAATTCAGCCACCGCCGCCGCCGCGAACGCGAACTCGCCTTCGTTCCCGGGCGAAACTCGGAAATTTCGTTTTGCGAAAAACGATCACGTATCGCGATGCCCCGCGAGCCGCGTTCGTTCACGCGATCGCGCAATTATTTTTATCGCCGCGTTCTCGCGTGCCTCCCTAATCGATATTCGTCCGGCGTGTTCAGCGAACACCGGCCGCACAAACCCCGTAGAAACCCCGGGCGCGGGGTCGAGCGCGGTGAATCGCTTCCTGGGGGGAACTTGTCCGCGACACGCCGTATCACCTCTGGCTCGCGATCTCCTTGCGGATTACGTATACAGAGATGAGAACGACGCGCGGCCGTCCTCCCGTGTACCATTCGCGAGATGAGAGGATAGGGGAGAGGAGATAGAAATAGATAGATACGGGAGAGCGGGGGGGCGGCAGGGGGGAGGGAGGATTACGCGTGACCTAGGACAACATACCGCGCGACCTGCATGCCAATCGTTTCTCTCTTACTCCCTTGCGCATATTCGCGCATTCCTTCTTTCCCGCGCGCTAACCGCGCGCCTCCTCGGCTACTTTTATTCGATTATGTACTTACCTACTCGGCGGCGAAAGAATTCTGCGCGGGTCGCCGATCCCCGCCGAAATCGTACGGTTCCTGGGCCTTTATGCTAATCCCGTTTCTCTCGGCGTCGTTTGAACGCGCGGCCCTATATCGAACCTAGACCCGGCGCGGCCGCAGATTTTGGCAGACAGGAATCTGAACGAGCCGATGCAGCTCGCATAACAATCGCGCCCCCGGATTTGAATTTTGGTTACGTGCCTCGAACACTGTCCTCCTCCTCCTCCTCCTCCTCCTCCTCCTCTTCCTCCTCCTACTCCACCTCCACCTTCTTTGTCCGGCCTACGTACCACCTATCGCATACACGTGCGCGGCCGACGAAAAACTAAAGCTTGACTTTATTTGGCCGGCCACGTCGCTGAACCGATCCCAGACCGCGTTGCCTCTTTTTTCAAACATATTATTGCCCGATATTTTTATACCTGCAATTTCGAAAATACTGCGTCCCTCTTTTGGAACTCGCGTAGGCGTATAATCAGACACCGAATATTTTTTGAAAATAATTTTTTCTGTACATTTCTCGCTGCGTGGAAAATCGGTATGAATGAACGTACTCGTCGATCATCCTCCGTATCGAAAGCGAGAGTGTTGAATTTATCTCGAAACCGCGAGGAGCTGAATGAACAGATTGTTTTTCATCTCTATAATTAATCACGGCGTAACAATATCGATTCGATTTCCATCGAGCGCGGGAATTAATCGATTCACGGCGGTTCTTTATTTATACGGCGGCGCGTCCGGTACCGCGAGCGGCTTGCGGCACGTATCGCGATATGATTTATCGGTTAGCAGCCTCGCGAGGACGCGAAACGGTGAACACGCGTCATTACGGATTTACATAAGCGGTAAAACGGTTGACCGGCGGCGAGCGTCGAGCGTCGTCGCCCCGTTTCTTCCGGTTTCCGAACGGATTTTGCAAGACACCGGGATACTGTCCCGAACGTACCGCCGAGAAAAAGAAGCCTTGAGCCAGCGTCATTGCGATTCAATCATCGATTGCGGCAACGATTTTTTAAAATACGCTTGGTTTTTTCATTCCCCGCCTCTTTCATAACGCGCGGACTGGCCGGCTACAATGTGACAGAAGGTAGCATAATAAAAAGCCGCGCCGATTATTATGATCATTAATATCTCGCGCGGTTAGATCATTAAATCGCGATTATCGCGCGACGCAAAACGTTAGATGCTATAGGCGATTAAAAAAAATGTGCATTTCGTGCGGATAGAATCCTTTGTATCGCCGTTCCACTTTTCACGACTTTTATCACCGCCGCTAGGCGGTTTGATCGCCGGATGGTCCTACTTATCGTTATATATCCCTTGATCCCCTGTAGCGACTCTTTTCTTTTCCCGCTCCGGAGATCGTTTCGGTTCGTCCGGCGGTCGTTTGGGAGATTCGGAGGTTCGTTCACCTCGCGTTGGTCCCGGGCCTTCAGCGTCGCTGTAATTTCGGTCGGCGCGGCCCGCCGGGATAGAATCAACGCCGCCGCTCTATCCGAGATCGTAGTACGACCGGCCGGACTTTTAATTCGACATTCCACGGATCCCGGCCGGCCGGCAGCGGCGAGGCGCGGCGGCGGCGGCGCTGCGTTTCCTTGCACTTGGTGGTCTCGCGTCGAAAAAATTCTCCACCGATGTCTTAACGAGCCCGTTCCACGCACGGCCGTCCGTAGTGGATGTCCTTGTACCACTACGATTCCGTTTGCCTCGATTACAATCCGTTCGCGGGCCGATTACGTCAAATAGCCGTTCCGGCACGTTCGCCGATCGAACGCGAAGGCAAAGGCTAACCCGTCACCAAGTCTTTCCTGGTTTACATATATTATATACTTTACGACTTCCGATCGCCAGCCGTGGGCACTGCTCATTCGCACGATTAGGATTCCACTTCCGGTCTGCGTTCTCACTGGAACCTTTGCAACGGGAATTTTCTGTATTCTTTTTCGAATTCCGGGCGTTCGGTTTCGGGCGGGAAAAGCGGCGGGACGAACCGCGCGGAATCTTGAGAGCTTGGAGGCATCGCGGCGACCTTTCGCGCGGCGGCGTCGCGCGTCGCCGCGTAGGTGGTGAAAAAAAAAAGAGCCGGCGACGAGTCGCGGAATAGAGAGAAACTTAGTAACCAGCGGGAGGAGGTGGCGGTCGTGGAAAAGCGGGTTTAGGAGAGGGGGGGTTGAAAAGGCCAATATCGGCGTTGGCGCGGTATCTGGTGACTCTGGGCAGAGGTAAATGGGCCAGGGCCGTCCTCGTGGTTGTCGCCGCGGTCTCGCGCGTCTCGCGCAACACGAAATTCCCGCGGCGCGGCCCGTTTACTTCGAACCTCCCCCTCGTCGGCCCCCGTCGCCCCCTCCGGGTGTAGGACGTCGTAGACGAGCGATATCGGGATTATAGTCGACCAGGCAATCATCATCGGGATGTGTTCGATGTGCATCGAAGGTCTGGCCGGGCAAGCGGCATAATGCCAACCAGTGGCATTTACGCCGGCAAGACCACCTTTGCCTCGGCTCTCTCTGCCTCTCTCCTTCTCGTTCGTTCGTTCGTTTCACCGGTCGACAGTTCCCTCTCCCGCTCCGCCGCCCCCCGTCCCGCGGACACGCGGTGGGTTCTTTCTTTTTCATCCCTGTTCGTTCTCTCCTGCCTCTCCCGACCCCCCCTCGGGCCCCGCTGCTCCCTCGCGCGGTGCCACACAGTCATTCTCTCGATCTTTTTCCTTCTTTCCCTCCGTTTCGATCACGAGCGAGCCGCGCGAGCACAGCAGCTTCTTTAACGTTCCATTACCAGCGTCCCGTGGAATGCACCGCCGCGCGGCCTCTCGCAACACCTACGACCGCGGATCGCGCTGGAATCCCGCGGAATCGTCCCCCGGTTCGGCACCGATTCCATTTTTTTCTCCTCTCCTCCCGGCCGCGTCGAATTAGCCCGACGCGATTCTCGGAAACGGTCCCCCACCGGCCGTTCCCCAGGAATTTCGGAATAATCCTTTACCTAATTTTATGCGTGATTCACAATCTCGGGCCCCGTATCGTCTCTAATATAAACCCGGGATCCTATCGCCTCCGGCGAGATCCAAATTGGACTGGTCCCGCCGAGGGAAAAATTTCGGAGGAATCCCGGCCCTAAAAACGAAATCGCTTTTTTTCCTCTATTTTGCCGCGACTATGTCTTTACGTGGCAATCGCGTGGCGACGCTGACCTATGGTGGCGCAAAAGTAGCGGTGCGTCGCGTAGAACGGTGCCAGAGTGGTGGTGAACGGCTTGACGAGCTCGCCTTGACGAGAAAATCACGTGGCCGCGGGAAATGACTCGTTATATAAACTAATGATTATCCCGGTACTTGCGCGCTGCCGCGGACCAATGAGTGCGCCGCAGGTTCACCAGCCCTCCGCAAACCGAAAATCCTAGAAAAAAAAAGATTCTTTAGACGTACATATATATTGTACATACGTCTAAATTTGTATATTAATTGTCGTAGAAATCCTGTGTCAAAGAAAGGAGACCGCGACTGTACTTGACTGTGTGCGTGGTTCATTATCTACATCGCGTTTAACTTACGGTCAACAGATAGCACACGCGAGATAACGGATAACGCCCCCGAGACCGCCGCTCTAATAATAATATATGAGACAGGCCGGCGTCGCGGCCACCTGGGCCGCTTCCCAAGTAGCGAGCAGGAAATTCAACGGCAGAGATAAAACCCAAGGAGATCGAGATGTCACGTTGGAACGCGAGATTCGTCGTGATTTTACTTCCCCGCTAATTCGAACCGGAATATTAAAATACACACATAGATAGACAGAAGGCGTTGAAGGTTGCGCTCTCGCGGCTGCTTAGAAATTCTTCCGGTACATCGAACGAGATTCATTTTCAATCGTAAATCCTGTTGTTTCGCTTCCGGTCTTGAATAACGAATCGAGGTGAGAGGACGACGGTATCGGTATAAAATCGGGTCGGTGTTCGCGGGCGTAGAGCGGCGGAAACATCGGGTAGGCCATGGAAGTAGGTCAACGTCGCGTCGTCGTCGCGTGGACAAGACGGAGAACCAAGTTCAGGGGCGAACCGAGCGCGGCCGGCGGTGCAGAAGAGGGCAGAGCGGAGCGGAGAGCGCACGGACTCTCCTGGTGGCTTAGGTTAGGTCGTTTCTATCTCGTTCCTTCTCCGGCGCGTGTGCACGGGCCCGCACACCTACCTACCTCCCTCTTGAAGAAAGCGAAACGAGTCCGATCGAGCGGACGAAGACGGAGCCCGTCGCGACCGCGGCGGCGGCGGAGGCGGTCTAACGGACTCCTCTCTGGTCTGCCTAGTTTTATTTTTCCCCTGGTCCCGCGGAGCGTGCGCCCATTCGTTTCGTGCCTTCCTCTCGCGCGCTCTTTTTCCCCGTAACCCTTTCCTCGTACACACCACTTCACTGAATACGTCTACGCGAGCCGGCGTGTTGCATTAGAAGGGAGAGTGATCGCCCTTCACGCGTTTTCCCTTTCTTCCCGCGTCTGCCCGGGCAGACGAAACGCTTTCTCCGGTTCACACGGAAGTCGTTTTCGGACGGACTCGCTACAGAATTTCCTGGAGAACACGTTCCTTCTGCCCAATCATATAACAATCGTTTTGATATAAAAATTTTCCATTGCGTTCCTATTCTTTTCTCTTCCGGTGATTCTCAGCATTTTTGAGAGCGGCTCGAATTACTCGCGACGTTCCTTCCCGCGTCAGCGTTCTACGAATTCGATCCGCGCAAAAAGACACGCGATGCGACCTCGGCGAAATCGTCGCCAAGGCCGTTCGCCGATTGGAAGACGTATCGATTAGCGATACGACTGTGTTCTATTAACCAACCCGCGTGGGCTGCCATTCCATTCATTCCGTCGAGTATTTCAAAACCGACGTCTTACGTGATTCCTCGTTTAATTTAATATCGATGAACTCCGAGGAAGAACGATCGCCGGTTCACGCACGGGAACACGCGCGTCCCTGAGGAACACGCACGCCGCGGCCGGTGCACGCGCCAGGGCGTGGTTGGTTTCCTATGCAGTTTTTACCCGCCTAGAATGCACCAGGCGGCCTTCGCTAGGATCAGGATATTCCACCGCGTGTTCGTTCCCTCGTCCTTCTCCTGCTGGCTCCCCTCACCCGACGCATTGTCATCCCGCCGCACTCTCACCGCTCTCCTAATTTCACGACCTCGTCTCCTCTGTCCTCGGATGCATGATTCATCCTAACCATCGTCGATTAATTTTTTTAAGAAATTCACGAATCGATGACGGAGACTAACGTTCATTTTTCTGGTTTTACAGACAGACCAGCAACAACGTCACTGCCAACCATGGAATCCGGATTATGGCGTGATCGAAGCGAGGTCTCGGACTCGCGCGATCCACGCCCCTTAAGCAGAGACGAGGAGATGCAAAGAACGAGCAGGAATAGGAGCTTCGCACTGCCAGCGAACATCAGTCGCCGCTCGCCAAAGCTTCCCGACGCGAGGACTGAGAACTGGACACACACACACACCTACCACACACGTTGCGTCAGAAGGGACCGCGACGATCCTTCGCCCGCACCCCAGCTGCCACTACGGGTTGTCGCCCGTTCGTCGTCACACCTCCCGCTCGCTCCGTGCCCAGATGGGTCAACTCACGATGTTACTATTTTCTTGTATTATTATAATTATTACTATTATTATTATTATTTAAATGATAA